>JAUCBJ010007975.1:0-40118 GCA_032718475.1 Nemertoderma westbladi
AGTCACGAGTTTTTCAAAGCCACGAAAGAACGGCTTTTTAGTGTTTTGTGCTTTCTGCTTTTTAGCTCAACACTAGTAGGTTTAATTATAAGGACATATATCCTTTAACTGGCTGGCGGCTGACCAAACGCACCTGATGACTGATTGATTGTCTTAACTCAAAACAACTGGCACGATTGATCTGTCAATACTGTGTACTGCTATTTGTTGTCGGTTATTCATTATATTTGTTGATGAATTATTATATTGGAATAACGAGAAATAACCCCGACACCCAATATTCTTGATATACCGAAGGTAAGAGAGAAAGGTTATCAATAACGATTGTGACTTATGTTAAAGTGGTTTGAAGTGAATCTAATGTTATTTGATAGACCCTACATGAGTCAGTCTGTGTTCCTTTTATATGTGACTAAATTCAGTGAAGATTGGCAGATTAGTGTGCAGTATTGTGCAGCATTGTGTGCGAGTGAGTCTGTTAAAGAAGCATTTCCTAAAGAATGTGCCATATATGTGAATTATAATTAAGCCATATCGTTGTGAGTAGTTTAAGTCATAACTCTGTTTATATAGATAAAGCGCCACGTCCTAAAGGAACTGTTAATATTCCCGAAGGTGAATAATATTGTCAGAGATTATATAATACTGTCAGTCGAATAATACATTAGGCTTACATAGCAACAAAATTAAACCGTCGAACCCAATCTCCCGGGAATATCCAGCGGGTGAATGGTCGCGCACGGATTGGTTTCGACTAGTGTAGTGAATCAAATACTTGTCATAGGCTAAAAAGCGATTTAATATCTAGAAGACATCTTAATTTGGCGGGTTAAACTGCCAAAGGTCTGAAAGCGCGAACAATGACTATCAATAGTAAGTTTGATATTTTGTGCTACTGTATATGCCGAAAACATGTGCCACATGCTAAAGTGGCACGTCTGTGTGACAGCGGAATTTGAAACTATTTACAATCGAATCAGCACCCTCTAAAACCTCTAAATACTGAAAATTGTCAATTTCTGACTGTCACTAGTAAGTTCATATTTTGTGCCATATGCCGAAAACATGTGCCACATGCTAAAGTGGCACGTCTGTGTGACAGCGGAATTTGAAACTATTTACAATCGAATCAGCACCCTCGAAAACCTCTAAATACTGAAAATTGTCAATTTCTGACTGTCACTAGTAAGTTCATATTTTGTGCCATATGCCTCAAACATGTGCCACGTGCCTAAGTTGTCTAATCTGTGCCACCACGGAATTTGAAACTATTTGCAATCGCCTCAGCACTCTTGGAAACTCATGAGAACCAAAAGCTGCGGAATTCTGGCATTGTTTTTCATATTTCCCAAATATGCTAATTTTGGCACGTGCCAAGAAATGGCACAACGCCAAACATTGATAACTGGAAACCCTTCCAAACGATTCAGAACACTTGAAAACCCGTATTGGAGAAAAATTGTTCTTAAAACAAGAACACTTTCCGAATTAATGCATTTTGGCCACAAAACAAGGTTTCTGACCCACTGTGAGATGGTATGTCCCCGCCCCCCCCCCCCCCCCCCCCGCACAGTGAACATATACAGCTGTCTTGCGCCTCATGGTAACTCGAGTTAGTGCAAATCTTATAGTGGAAGCCGTTAGTACTGAAGCGGGTTATTATATGTCGGTTGGTGTAGTTTGGGTCCTGCCATCTGGGGTTTGTAAATGCCAGTGAGTTCCAAAATTGGGGATTAATCCATTAATCTCTTGTATTTTTCCGTTTATGAGAATCAGGTATTGCTTGTATACGGGTGTGTGAGTTAGATTTAGGAGCTGAACAAATTCAGATATCAAAGTGTTTTCGTTGCAGATGCTGTGACGAGACGATTTGAGGTAGATTTGTGTAGACAACATACTTCATTAAGGTAGGCGGCTTTAATTTTATCGAGTGTGACCATGTTGGTGACAGATAGAAACGGCCAAATCTCACGGAAACCGTAAAGTACAATTGGGCTTATTTTGAGTTTGAACAGTTTTATTGCGATCTGGAGTGATAAAATGTTTGGTTTGTTGATTGAGTATGTCGCTGATAGAGCTTTATATATACTATATTATAATACTACATATTTATTATGATTGTTAATTAACATAACAAACATTGTATTTTATTGAACTTCATAATTATTTATTTTATAGGCTATATTTTATATATTACAGTGTTTATATTATTATATTTATTATAGTAGTTTAAACAATCAGTTACCGCAACGGTACCGTTGGGTGTGAACGGGGCTTTACTGGCATAGAGATTCAGATACTACTGTATGTCCAGACCAAGATTAGGCCCCGTGGCTGCCAGCCTGTATAGAGGTGATAATACCCGGTATTCACTACTACTACAAGGATCGGCATGCTGCATTGCAGCTGAGTTTTAAGAATGCTGTGCCGGCTTATCAACAAAATTGCACCGCCACAACTCCTATCACCCATGACATTTGCTAGATCATCCGCATCTTCAAGGCCAGTATCCTTTAAGATGCGTCTCAAGAAAGTCATGGGCTGTCCACCATGCTTATTCACTCCATGAGGCTGCCAAAGTACAAGATTATGCACTGGCTGGTCCTCACGGCGAAAACAATGTCCTGCAAAGCGGAGGCGATTTTGTTCTAGTGTCAAGCCTGGGGGAACCAATGAGACACCTCCAATGTTATTAGTGTCTGGTTGGAGATGTGTGCATTGTACTTGACACAATGAACCCGGCGTAGTATTCTTGTGAATGTGCCATCCAGAGATTTGGTGTCCTCAGCAGTTAGAGCCCAGCATGGACACCCATAGAGGAGAACTGGAACTACTGCTGCTCTAAATAATCGGACCTTAAGTGTCCGATTAATTCTCGGTGACTTCCAAATCCTTGAAAGCCTATTCAAGGCTGCCCATGCCTTTCCCTTACGTATTCGAAGGTCCTCACCTGACTTCCGGATCCATGATCCCAGGTAACAGAAGTCATCCACATGCTCAAGCATACCATCTTTTGAGCTTATGCTCATCCGATCAGAGACTTGCTGAGGACTTTCAAAGTTAACTGTCAAAATTTTGGTCTTTCTGGAGTTAATAAAAAGACCAACACTAGAAGCAGCATGTTCTAATGAGCTGAGGAGCCGTTGGGCTCCCTCTAGTGATTCTGAGAGTACTCCTAAGTCATCAGCATAGTCTAGATCAGTTAGGTACTTGACAGGATTTCCTCGACTTCTGGAGCCAGTAGGTGGAGTTATCATCACCCCATCATCATTATGATGATCTAAGGACATGCGTAAAACATAGTCAACAACAATTATGAACAAGAATGGTGCAAGTGTGTCTCCCTGGAGGACGCCCCATAACACTTCAAATGGTTCTGTGTCACCGTCAACAGTAGACACAAATGTTGTCGAACCATCGTATACTGATCTGATTTCTGCAATAATTTCATCAGGAATCCCATATAATGAAAGTATGCTGAACATACGTGAGCGAGAGACTGAATCAAAGGCCGTGAAGAAGTCAACAAAGATAACAGCCTGATGCCTGTCTTTCTTTTTTGATAACTCTTCAATTATCCTTCTAAGTGCCAAAATGGGCTCCATGGTCCCACGACCTTTACAGAACCCATTCTGATTTCCACGGAGCAGTCTCTCAATGGGATCCCTGATGCGATTTAATAGAATTCTATTATATAGCTTTGCAGCAATCGAGATCAATGAGATTCCCCGAAAAGAACCATAGAGTGTTAGGTTGCCCTTCTTGGAAACTGGCACCAACTTTTTGTTTTCATTTCTTGTGGGACTCTTGTTGTTCGGTACTGCTACTATGATGGGATAGATGTTAATAAAACACAGGTACGGTACGGAACGGGCATAATCAGGTGATGCTGTAATGTAATAATGATAAGGCATTGATGCCTAACACCATAATGCAGTCAGCAGTAATGGAATGCCTAACGTGCAAGTGAAGCAGTACAGTGCGAGTGCAATGAACATACAGAATAATACACTACATTACCGAACCAATACCAGAGTACTGCAGTCAGGCAGTAGGCCTACTGAAGTAGAAGTGCACTGGCTGGCACTTAAAATTTTCGACTGACAAATTGGCCATTTTTTGAAAATGAAAATATCTCAATTTTATAAACCTTGCCAATGAAATCAGCACCTTTTAAAACATCAGTAGCCAAATTATACAGCCAAATTACCACTTTTAGCTAATTGAAAATGTCGAGCTACTTGTAATGTTGGTGCTCTTTTAGTGTCTATTAAAAAATAAACAATGAAGGTTTTATTCTAAATTCGCTTTCGATTACTAATAATGAATTCGACTAACCAAAAAAAGCATAGTATGGTTTAATGGTTATACCCAAGACTTTGAAGTAAAGTAAATTACTCGTGTATTTTGAGTAATTTTATCAATTTCGAAAGGTGCTGATATGGTATGGGACTCCCAGGAACTCCTCTTATCTCGAAAACAACTGGAGCTATTACATTTATATTTGTCTCAAATGAAAGGGGACATAATTTTATTCTGGCCCACTAAATTTGGGGGCTTTGCAGCAGCTTGGCGGGTCGTATCTATAGTAGGTCATGCATTTAAAATAGATACTTGGAAAAAACTCTAGCTAGCATAAATAACAAAAAATAAATATCAAAAATACAAGATATTTTGTATGTCTTAATTCAGTGCAACCCCACCCCCTCTGAATCTTAATGAAATTGAGTGGAATATTAGCATTCGGAAGTGGCAAGTTTTAGTATCGTCTCGAGGCTATTTAATTACTTTTCAAACGCTTGTAGTTAAGGATTGAAAGCGAGGCACTACTACAGTATGTGTGTGTACCCATGGTCGGGATTTTTGTAGTAGCTAGTTTTTGCTACATTTTTTTAAATGTTCTATGTCATATTAGCTATAGTTTTGTAAAAAAAAAATGTTCTAGAACAAATATTTTTTGTTCTAAAACATTTTTTTTTAATTTATAATTCGTAATAATACACCTTAAAATGTTAATCTGTTGCCTTTAAATACTATATTATTTAAATACTATTATTCTAGAATGTTTTTTAATGTTTACAGTAGTAGGTTCACTTTAACTGTTTTCATTAAATAAAATGCCACGTCACGAAAACAAAAAGTGCTCTAAAGATACAAACACTATTGACATTTTCAAAGAATAGTATAAAAGAAAAGTATAATTTTGAAACAAATTTTTTTTTAATAATAGCTAACTTGGAAAATCACTAAGCTAGCTAGCCTGATAATTTGTAATTTTTTTTTAATTTTAAATGCTTATAAATGATAAATAATCTATTCATTACACATAGTTACTAATTTTTAATAAATTTTTTTTATAATTTCTTTAAAAATAATAGCTAATTTGGAAAATTACTAGCTAGCCTGATAATTTGTATATTTAATGTTTATAGATAAATAAACTATTTATTACGCATAATAACTAATTTTTAATAAATTTTTACTTTTAAATGTTATAGATCAAAAAATATATATTAGTTCTAGAAATTAGTTCTAATTTATTTAACCTAACAATAGCTAAAATGAAATAGAATAGTTCTAAAAAAAAAGTAGCAAAAATTAGCTATAGTAAAAAAAATATGGTTATGGGTACACATATAGGGATGTCCCGGAATCGATATTTTGATTCCGGCCGGAACCGGAATTCAACATGCTGGAATATTCCGGCCGGAATTCCGGCCGGAACCGGAATTTTGTATAATTAGTGAAATACACTAAATGACCCATGAAACTTTATATTTTTTTGTGAAATAAATGAATTTTTTAATTTCTAAAGCCAAGTTTACTAGAGATCAATCAGCACCTAGGGGCAATTAAAGTGGGTGGAGTGGAGAAACGGCCTGGCCCGTTATGGCCTTTTATGGGACGGGAAGTACCCCCATACTTCGGCCTTAAACGACATGGAATTCATTTTTGAGAGTAATCAGCTGTTATTTGCGTCGAATTTCTCCTGGAGAGGGATTAATTTTTATTGCGTCCAATTTTCCCCCCTATCTGAAATAATAATAATAATTCCATCTACAATAATCAACTCATGACTTATGGCACGCTGAAGGCCTGTGATTGGTTACTTTGAGTAGAAATATATAGTAAATGTGAGACGCATCTTATATATTTTAACAAATGACTTTTGACTTATGTGTTACCAGTGGAGCACGGGAACTATACTTTTGACATACGTACTCAGACAAAATCTGACAACTACTTATGGGCCTAATGCATTTCATAAAAAATCGTCAAAGCGACAAAAGGTTTAACAAGATGTAAATTAAGGCGGTTGTGAATTGTATACGAATACTATTGTTTAGTTTATTGTTTTGGTTAAAATAACGTGCTAATGTGTAACCTGCTCCTTTCCCTAAATTGAGAATTTAACATTGAGGCGGGATATTGATTCGCCAAGATGGGATTTGCGTCCAGCCCCCCCCCCCCCCCCCCCCCCCCTATCTCACCAATAAAGACTGAATTCACTTTAAAAACACGGTGGCAGTAAATTTTCCCTCGTTACATAGGTTAGTTAGACTCCACCTTAGTGTAGTGGTTGCATTGAATTTACATCTCTCTGGAGGTCGAGGGTTCGATCCCCACATGAGGGCCAGGGCAGTTTTCGTTTCGGCACGAATGCTTGATGGGACTAGCCAGGGCGCATCTCTGACTTGCATCCTTGTGGTAGCTCTAACTGCCGAATAAAAGTTTACTTGTTTATTTTTTTTACAACTACAAGTGTTGACAAGTATCTTAAACTAATTGGTAAGTAGATGTTAAAAAAATATATACATTTTGATAATAATTTAACAAACTAATTGCAACGATCAAACTAGCTAGGAACCTTGTAATTCCGGTAAAATTCCGGCCGGAATTGACCCCATTCCGGCAATTCCGGCCGGAACCGGAATCGTTCAAATACCGCCGGAATTCCGGCCGGAACGGAATTCCGGGACATCCCTATACACATACTGTAGTAGTGCCGAAAGCGAAAATAAATATTCTGACGCACCCAGTATGGATGAGGGAGGTAAAACAATATATATTTCAAATTTCATGCAATCTCATTAAGATTTGTAGAATAAATTGGTGGCCAAGTCACTGAATTAAGACACAATATTCCTGGAGATGGCGTAGGTAAGCACCAACGAAGTGGATCTGGCAATAATTACCAATAATATATAATAATAACAGCTATTAAAATAATTTGTTTCAAAATTATAATACTTACTATTGAAAAGAATCATAAAAAAATGTTCTAGAAGACCTTTATTATATAATCCTTAAAATATGCAAAAAAAATTTTCAAAACGTGTGCTTATTGAATTTTGTAGGTAGAATGCAGCTTTCATGGTCGTATATTATTTAGTAGGTCATGTTCCACTTAATCTAAAAAGTTTTATAGTTTGACGGGACAGTTAACTCCATCCCTAAAGCATTAACGGCCGGCATCCAACGGTTTTAGGTAAATCGATTAATTAACCCTATACATATTTCTAACCTTGACCTATTCGCACTAAACCCATATCAGAGAATCCGGTTAGTCGATTACCATAGCAACTGTTCAAAATACGCCTTGGAATGTCGTTTTTACTGCAAATTTCGGTGAATTTTTGCAAAATATCAATAGTTTTCGAAACCATTACCAAATACGTGTTCTCCATATTCTAAAGACATGATAGATTCCAAATATATAGCCAATAAGCATCTTTATTTTAATGGTCGCGCTATAAAAATGTTTTCCACGAAACCATAGAAACAAACTCAAAACCGTTGGAAACTATATGGAAACTAAATTGGTATCTACAGTATGTAGAAGTACATAGGTCAGTCAAACAATAGTCGTTAGATTACAGTTAGTCTGCGCCAAACTAGATGAAAATCCCACAAATTTGTAGTCATATTGTTGCTATGTAAAGTAAAATCCATGGTGCTAAGAAAAAAAACATAAAAATGAAAGTGATCCGAATAATTTATATCTCTTTCAACTGTTTGAGAGATTAGCAAGATAATAAAGAATAAGAAATATTTGATTCGGATGAGTAATTGCTAATTAGTTATGCCCGCTTTATGCCAATGTTGACAGGACTAATGATTAGTAACATATTTATATTATATAAATATTTCACTGATCTTTTTGTCTCACTTACTGTAAGTCAATTATAAAATTAATTAATCACTTATTTTTCAAGGAAAAAGTAAAAAGTGAAATAATGACCAGATACATATGAAGAATTGTTCAAAACAAAAACAACAGATATTGTTTCGGTAACTTTAAGATTTATGAACAGAATCATTGTGTCTCTTAAGTTCATGTCTATTAGAAATTTGTTTATGGCAGATAGAACAATCATATTTAGAGTTTCCCATTCCTTTATGAAAGTTGTTAACATGATTGTTTAGACTGGATTTCAGGGTGAATTCTTTGCTACAATAACCGCATTTATGCTTGATTAGTTTATGGATAGAGTCGACATGTTTTTTTAGATAACTTTTGGTACCAAAGGATTTACCACAATCAAAACAGTTGTACTTGATATCTTTATGGGCGTAGTTTACATGGGCGTTTAGATAGTCTTGCCGGCTGAATTTTTTGTTACAATAACCGCAGTTATGTTTGATTAGTTTATGGATAGAGTCGACATGTATCTTTAGATAACTTTTGGTACCAAATGATTTTCCACAATCAAAACAGTTGTACTTGATATCTTTATGGGCGTAGTTGACATGGGCGTTTAGATGGTCTTGCCGGCTGAATTCTTTGTTACAATAACCGCACTTATGTTTGATATCTTTATGGGCGTAGTTGACATGAGCGTTTAGACAGCCCCGAGAGTTGAATTCTTTGTTACAATAACCGCACTTATGTTTGATTAGTTTATGGATAGAGTCGACATGTTTTTTTAGATAACTTTTGGTACCAAATGATTTTCCACAATCAAAACAGTTGTACTTGATATCTTTATGGGCGTAGTTTACATGGGCGTTTAGATAGTCTTGCCGGCTGAATTCTTTGTTACAATAACCGCACTTATGTTTGATATCTTTATGGGCGAAGTTGACATGAGCGTTTAGACTGCCCCGAGAGCTGAATTCTTTGTTACAATAACCGCACTTATGTTTGATTAGTTTATGGATTGAGTCGACATGTATCTTTAGATAACTTTTGGTACCAAATGATTTTCCACAATCAAAACAGCTGTACTTGACATCTTTATGGGCGCAGTTGATATGGGTATTTAGATTACCTTGATGGCAGAATTCTTTATTACAATGACCGCACTTATGTTTGATATCTTTATGGGCGCAGTTGACATGGGCGTTTAGATGGTCTTGCCGGCTGAATTCTTTGTTACAAAAACCGCACTTATGTTTAATTAGTTTATGGATAGAGTCGATATGCATATTTACAGAACCCTTCTTTGTAAACAGTTTCTCACAATAATCGCATTTATACTTATTCTTGACGTCTTTATGAAAGGATTCTATATGTCTCTCTAAATTTTCTCTGCCATTAAATAATTCATTGCAATGAAAACAGGAACTGGTATCTGGAGAAAATTGGAACTCCCCAACAGCTCTACTAGAACTACCGGAATCTGTTGTTGCACAACTGATTGTCAGTTTAGTAGCGCTGCAACAATCAACGTTGTCACGAGAGGTACCGATACCAGCAGTATTACACTGTTTTCTAACAGTTCGAGTTTCTGAAAATGGATCAATAACTATACAACCTTCAGATTTTACACTAATAAATTGCAAACCACAAGCTGAATGTTGAATATGAATATTTGCATCTTCAGTTTCTATAGGCCTACCATACGAACAGTTTGGGCTGTCGTTTTCCTGTTTTTTGACAACAAAATAATCTCCAGGAATATCTTCGTCATCTTGTACAGGGACATCATCTACTCCACCAAACAAATTGTTTTGATTTTCGATAGATGATCCGTAAACGCAGTTCTCCTGTTTAACTTCAAGAGGATAGGGAGCACAGTCTGGTGGTTCTTTCTTTATAATTATCCCGGCACTGGAGGATTTTTTCTTCAATACATTAATTTGTTGATTCATTATCAAATCTTAATTATTATATAGGCCTATTAATAATTCGAATTATACAGGTGATTTCTTACCAAGCCTATTCGCTATTGTAAATAGATTTCAGTGTGCAGAAGTAGGCAGTTAGGCATACATTCCGTAACGTGTACAATTAACAATTGTACAAAATGTACATGTACTGTAGATGCAATATCTTTCTCTAACAGTAAATGAGCTTGTAACAATTACATCCAGACATCATAAAGGGAACCAAAACAATAAATGTATGTATGATTTTTTTGTGTGATATAAGTGTTTACTTTTAGATTTAGACTGCTTAAACTGTAAAAGTACCGCTAAAATGTAATAAACATTGTATTTGGTAAATTAGGCCTACTACATTCCCGTACACTGTATGCCACATGACTCCGGAGCCGACGATCTTCCTATTCCACAATCAGCCAATCCATGCAGCCATGGGCTGGACGTTCCCTAACCCGGGATCAGGAACCGATCCCAGCACTGCGAGCATCGAGTCTAAGTCCAACTAACCCTTGGTACGTCGGTACTTGGACTTACACAGTTAGAGGTCAAGGCGCTAATCTAATCTGTTGTTATTCGACAGGCGGAATTTGATGCGGCGTCGGACTGTCGGAGGTGGTAGGGAAGGGAGGCCTTCCGGTGTACAAGTAGGAGAGGAGTGTATGTAGGTCTGGAAATCGGTACCCTGCTTGTTAGCTGGCTCGTACCATTGCCATATATCACCCCAGCCTAGAATTATGCAAACGTTAAATAGCCAGGATCAGAGGATGTTGGAAAAAGAGTCATTATAAATCTCGGTTGGCTATACTGAATTAATTATCCAGGCAGCCAGGCGGCGGCAAACTGGTAGTACCATTACTGCTGCGCATCCCGGCAGCCCGGGCCGGGGCTGACCCTGACAGGCTAACAGACACCAGCTGTCACTCATCCTCACCTGGCCCGGCTCCTGAACCTCCCTGTTTATTTGCCAACGGTAGCGAAGTAGGGCAGACCGGACAATACAGCAATACCTAGCAGCCTAGCTGCCTAGCCTCGATCAAACCTCAGAACCTAGATAATACCTACTGACCTAGAAATTTTACTTTTATGACCCCTTTTATTGCAGTATTGTTCTTATGACAGTATGACCCCCCTTTTTTTTCCGACATTTGGTTCTAGGCCTACCGTATCACTTTTGCGTACCGATGGATGTTAGTATCATAGGCCTACCTGCCTACTGCCATATACCAATACCGGTACATGATTGCTTGGCTACTGACTTCTTACTACAGTACTACAATCAACATCGGTATTTTTTGGGTTATAGAGTGACTACTGGACTAGGGGTACCGGTACTGACTGTCTGACCATAATGGTTTCCCTCAATTGGTAAAGTGATCGTTTATTGCTCTGGTTATAAAAGCCTGCCTCTGTAACCTGCTCATTTCCCTCAATTGGTAAAGTAGCCGTTTATTGTTTTGGTTAGAAAAGCATGCCTCTGTAACCGTAACCTGCTCCTTTCCCTCAATTGAGTGTTTTTCACTGTTTCTGAAACCCAACGGCTGAACGGTGTTTTGGACACTATTGAAGAAAAAAAAATGTCCATCGGTACGCTATTGTGACTTCCCCGACATTCAGACTATCGGGAAGGCAAGTCGTATCAGGTTGTAATGGTCGTAAAATACGTAGCCAGGCTGAGATTATTACTGTAGATGTGCAATCACGGTTATAAACACAGTTCAACTTCTGAACTTAGTTTTCCGTCATCAGTTAGAGTAGAGTAGATTTCTACCCAATACTCGGGCACTCCATATGCTCTATTAGTTGTTTTGATGATGTTACATTCCCGATTTATACCGAATAACTCGTTCAAGTCATCTCCAACCTCACCTATATCGGGTTTATTTTCCAGTTGGTCCTCTGTCTTAATGCGTAGGATAATTGGAACATCCGACTGGTCCGATGGAGGTTGGGTAGAATAATGGTTTGATTCGGTTGTGGTTACTATTGAAATTGGGTTTGGCCTGGTGTCTACCAGACTCAGTTTGGGGTTCATTTGTATTTGTTCCCCCGGGAGGTCTGTCTGGTTGAGAAGTAGTAACGTCGCCAAAGGCTGCATAGAGGAGAGTTCGGTATGTGGGATGTGTTGATTCGAGTTTCGAGATCTCTGGTGGATTCCAATTCCGGTCGCAGGATTGTCATTGTGTCGTAACCTAGTTCTTCGATCTGTCATCGTTGACGCCGATATCCTCATTGGACTCTGTGGCAGACTGGTCTCGCACGGTACCCGGTATAGTCGGGACAGCGGCCAGTGATTCGGTTATGTTGGTGGTGGCGGCATTCTTAAACCCAGAGGAGAGTGAACGCTGCAGCAGCCACTCAGCAATATGACCAGCCGTACAATAATTAAGAACGTACTGGTAATAGTCCAGAAAACTTGAGTTTGCGTCCAGGTATTCCGCTCTATCCTGAATCCGTACCAGTGATAAACTCCTCTCCCCTGTCAACATTTTTTATCAGAACGCGTCTAAAATTTTAACAGGCTTTGTTCAACCTATAGTGACCAACTTGGAAAACAAAAATTTCAATATATTGGTAATACCGCTTCGCGCAGCACGTCACAAACTCAAGAGTTCTTATATTTTTTGCAAAAAATCTAATTTTAAAATGAGCGACATTTACTCAATTTTCATTAAATATAACTGAAATTCGATATACAGACAGTCCAGCATAGGTACTTAATTATGTTAAAAAAAATTGTCATGAGAGATCGATTTTCCCTTCGTGCAGCATGTGAGAAAAAATATTGTCCCAATGTATATTTTTCATGTAGTATGCACTCCTCCTGCTGTAAAAGCTTTTGTGGGATAACTAATTCGTTTGCCTTGCTAACCAGTTCCCCCCCAGTCGCTAGAATACTCTAAAAAGGGATCTCTAACTCGAATAGCACAAGCTACCGGCTGATTGGCTGATTCGCTGTGCGAAGGGATCTGGGCTACGTTTGATTGTCCAACTAGCTTGGGAAAGTATCTCCCAATAGAATTTGAGTTGATTTTGATTTCGACCTATCACAGATCTACTGAACTGAATTTTCCTATCTTTATGCTCTTTCTCTGTGTTGGGTGGAAGCCTTTGTAAATAAGGTTATTCTTATCAGTTTTCAGTGTTGTTGGTCTTTCTTTCCTAAGCCAGGAGAGAACGGCTTGTAAATATTTTGTGCTTTTCTGTTTTAGTCTAACACTAGTAGGCTTAATTATAAAGGGCATATATCCGTTATCACAACAAACCATTGCAAACCAAACCATTGCAATCAACACAAACTAATGAACTTAACGCACACTGAATCACTGTGCATACTTTTATATTGTTATACTGCTATTTACTGTCAGTTCTTCATAATATGGTTGATGAATTATTATATTTGGAATAACGATAAATAACCCCGAAACCCAATATTCTTGATATACCGAAGGTAAGAGAGAAAGGTTACATATAACGATTGTGACTTATGATAAAGTGGTTTGAAGTGAATCTAATGTTATTTGATAGACCCTACATGAGTCAGTCCGTGTTCCTTTTATATATAACTAAAATCAGTGAAGATCGGCAGATCAGTGTGCAGTATTGTGCAGCATTGTGTATGAGTGAACCTGATAACGAAGCATTTCCTAAAGAATGCGCCATATATGTGAATTATAACTAAGCCATATCGTTGTGAGTAGTTTAAGTCATAACTCTGTGTATATAGATAGAGCGCCACGTCCTAAAGGAACTGTTAATATTCCCGAAGGTGAATAATATTGTCAGAGATTATATAATACTGTCAGTCGAATAATACATTAGGCTTACATAGCAATAAGATTAAGCCGTCGAACCCAATCTCCCGGGTATATCCAGCGGGTGAATGATCGCGCACAGATTGGTTTCGACTAGTGTAGTGAATTAAATACTTGTCATAGACTAAAAGTGATTTATTATCTAGAAGACATCATAATTTGGCGGGTTAAACTGCCAAAGGTCTAAAAGCGCGAACAATAACGGATATTTAGTCTGTATTGCAGTGTAGGCATTAAATACAGTTTAATATTGTTCTGGTAAGAACAATAACGGATATAGCTTCTTTATTGCAGTAAGCAATAAAGTTGAAAGTACCGGTCAACCGGTAAACCTGAACGGTACTTCAGTAGGTCAGTAGGCCCAACCGCCAGAACCGGTACTGCCGTAGGTCAGTAGGCCCAACTGCCAGAACCGGTACTTCTGTAGGTCCGTAGGCCTAACTGTCCTAACCGGTACTTCCGTATAAGTACACTAGTATTATTCGATTTGATTGTTGCATACCGGTAGGCTGTTTAAGGGATTAGGGATTGATCACCCCTTATTCCTTTATATGGTTTACTTATTTCTGTCAAGTTTTATTTATTTGTAGGCCAGTATTGAACAGAAGGCGTGTAAGCCTGATCAGATTGTACAGACAATTTGTAGGCTGAGCTGTTGTCTGATTGCTGTTAAGTCTGAACGGATTGCAGTATGTGTAGATCATCTGTCCGATAAAGAACGGTTAGGAAGTAGGGGCAGCGAACGCTGTAAGGTAAACCCCCAACTAAAGAATAAGTCGTACTACTGGGTTAGAACGCATACTACCTAATTATTTCGGAGTCTGCATGTCCTGTAGTTTATTTAGGCTTGAGAGTAGTCTGCCATCGTTTAGTCTGTACTTTGTTTGTGTAAGTCTGTACGGGTAGTGTATAATATTTATTTAGATAATTTGTAGGCTGGATAGTTGTCTGGCTGTTGTTAGGTCTGAACGGATTGCAGCGTGTGTAGATCACTTGTCCGATAAAGAACGGTTAGGAAGTAGGGGCAGCGAATGCTGTAAGGTAAACCCCCAACTAAAGAATAAGTCGTACTACTGGGTTAGAACGCATACTACCTAATTATTTCGGAGTCTGCATATACCGTAGTTTGTTTAGGCTTGATAGTAGTCTGTCAGTGTTCGGTCTGCATTTTGTTTGAGTAGTTTGTACGCGTAGCATAATATTTATTATTCAGAGTTTATGCGATTATCCGCAACATTCATTCCCCAAGTTTGTTCCTACAGTAATTGTGTTTGTTATACATACCGCTATAGTTAAATTAACCCCGGTACTACACGGGCTGCTTGGCGTAGGTAAAGACTGGTGATTTTGTGCACCGGTCACTCCAGCAGATGCCGTGGTTCTTTTAGCTGTTCAAGTATATTTAACTACTGATTATCTGTTGTACAAGTACTCGTACCTAATTTAGGGTTTAGTGTACAGTGCTTACCGAGAGTAATTAGTGTAGGCATTATATTTGTGTTGTAAAGTGGTTGATAGGCACGTTCGATTAGCTCTATTAACTTCTAGGTAGGAACACTCCGTGATACATAACGTAGAACCTATAGCGATACGGCTATAGGTCGTCAGGCGGTGGTATTTTCCTATCTGGACAACGCAGTGTATTTACTACTACTTATTATTTTCAAATACCGCAGTACCCTGTCCGTTGTAATAACCAGTTTTCTAACCCTTTGTTAGGCTGGTTTGTAGACTTCTTGTAAAATTACCCTGAAAATTCGTATTTTGTGTTTTTGTAAAATTTTGTGTTTATTTAGAGATTGTAATCTCACCCGAATTGTACGTAATTTGTAGTATTAAGTAACTTAGGTAAATTAGCATTATTTGTTTTAGTGTCTTATAAGTAACACTTCACTGAAAGCGCACCGCTTTGTGTAGTGATTACTCCCCAGAAATAATAACATTTATTTCAAACATTGACTAAACCCATTAAAACGGGTATAAATATATTATAAATCAAATCTAACGATTTATAAATAGTAGGCCTACCATACAACCATTCGGTCTCAATATCAGTTGGATTACTGCTCAAATAACGGTAGTAAAGTAAGTAAAGTAACCAAGTAACCCTAAAAATTCAGAAATTCAATTATTTAAAGTAATTAATTGATATACCGGTATTTACGATAGGCCTATTATCTTTATTTCTATAAATTTAGGCTGAAATTATACCGGTACTTGTAATTAATTCTAGTCCAGAATTATATATACTACAAACTGTAAGCTGTATACCGGTATTCCCGATAGGCCTATTATATATTTATATATATTTGTGCTAAAATTATACCGGTATTCTGTGATAAACCTAGTCTGTAATAATACTTATATAGTTATATATACCATAAGCATACCGGTGTTCTAATATATTATATATATATCCTACTACACTGAGTAGCAGTACCGGTAATTAATTACTAGGCTAGCAGTTAATACTGAGTTACTAGACTTGCTCAGACTGTAATACAGCAGTAGACATTCAACTGTAAACACAAACATGTCTGATACTAAGCAGAACCTGTCAGACAGTTTATTAGATGTAACTATCTGCGACTCAGATAGAGGCGTAGAACCATCTAGTCGTAAGTTCAGATCACCTCCCACTGTGAGGAAGGTCATCCCTCCTGTAGTAATAACAGAACCTAGGCTGGTCCAACATCGTAGGTCTATCATAGGCACTCGAGCTCAGGTCAAACGGGACCAAGAAGCAGCGGAACAGCAACAACCCGCGAGCCAAGAACTTACTTCTCAACGGCCCAACAGCTCCAGTAGTGAGGATACTGTAGAGCTGACACCCGAGCACGGAGTAAGGATGACGGATGAGGCTTATTCAGATCCCCTTCTCATCCTTCCTGCAGCCGTACTCACTAGGTTATTGATCGCTTTGGAAGAACACCAGATCGATTGGGCGAGAAGCCAGCGTTCAACTAGAGATAGTTATGCTGGATACACAAGGGAAGAACTGAAGTCCATGGTCGAGTCGCAATGGAACTTCCCCGGACCCAGACTCCCGTTTGATTTATCAGAAGCTGCCTGGGAAGACATACACCGGATGGGAGTAGCCAAGGAAACCATCGATCCAGCTGTGTGGAAGAGGTCCGCAGCCGGATACGCACAGGGATTCTTCAGCTCTATAGAGCGATTAAAAGAACAACTGTTTCATCAACCTCAAGGACCTCAAGAGCAGGGATTGCTGCTTTATCAAGTTAGAGAAAGAATTCTACGAATCAGGCTAATCTTATCGGCCTTTGAGGAGGCTTCTAAACGAAGACAAGACACATCGTTGCAAGTCGCCGTAAAGACTTGGTTTCAAAGGGTGAATCTCCAGGTTCAAGGAACAGCTCAGTGGAAAGCTCAGCTGGAGGAGCGATCAACCCATGGAGAATCAACAGACGCTACTTTTTCCCAAGTGGAAAGTGAAGCGATGGCAGAGAAGCCGCATAAGAGGGATGCCATTGACATCTATCTGTCAGACTATCAACGTTTTTTAGGTGATGACGAGTTGAGGAGAAGGTTAGAGGGACTTAGCCCTAATAGTGAAGGAACCAAGCTTGTGTTGGATGCCATCGATGTGGAAATGAGGGCTGCGAACCAGGCTGAATTTGATGAACAACTCCGCATCACACGAGCCCAAGAAGAACAAGTAAAGAAAAAACGTATAGAAGACAGAAAGAAAGCAGCAGTGGTAGCTGCAGAAGCAGAAAGAAAAGCGGCAGTGGCAGAGGCAGCAGCAGAGGCAAAAGCGGCAGCGGCAGCGGCAGAGGCAAAAGCGGCAGCGGCAGCGGCAGCGGCAGAAGCAAAGACGGCCGAGGCTGAGAGAAAGGCCGCAGAGGCAGTGGCAGAAGCCGAACGGAGAGCGACTGAAGAAACCACCCAATTAGAATTGGAAAACATTCAGGAGAATCAAGACTGCATAAATAAACAGTTAACAGCTAGTAATATGCAGATGATGAATCGATCTACTCCCAAAAGACAGGGATATACATCATCTGAGGAAGGCGATACCACCGATACTGAAGGCAAAGGAAATAGATCTCGTCTAAGCAGACGTAAAAGAACATTCCACCGTCAGAAATTGCCTGATTTGCCTCCAGCTGTTAGAAGGCAACTAAATAACACCAACTTAGGTAGTACAGAGCCCACAGACCAAACAATTAAAATAGAAAGACTCCCTACGATAGTAGATGAGCCTGAAATAATTAGGCCTGTTCTTGAAATCACCCCTTCGGTGATAGACACACCTGTGCTCCCTGAGATTACCTCTAAATTCCCTCTGCATAGCACTAAGCTACCTGTGCCCCGTAGAACTGCCCAGGGGACAGTTCAGGTCCTGGACCCCGAGCAAATTATTCATAATTTGTCGCCCGTTGTCCCTCGTCCGCCCGCTACAACGTTGGCGACTCCCGCTTCGGCGGTCGAATGGGTGGACGAGAGACGGCGGGGGATGGATATCCTGCTCGGGCAGATGCAGGAGACTGTCCAGCAATTCAAGGGCACAGTAAGGGAAAGTAGGCTAGAGTTGCAAGAAGTGCAGCAAAGTATCGCGCTCGAACGCGATAAATTAGTAAACACACAAAGGGGTATACCACCACCCTCAGTAACAATGTGTCAACCTGTTAGGTCTGAAGTATCTCATGCGCAAGGTGTGGAGCCTACACGCATATATACTGCTAGCGAAGTAGAAACTCCTATAGTGAACCCTATTAAGGGTAATTATAGACCTGTTGATAATGACATTCCCTATAGAACTGATCATAATCCGAGAAATTTATATACCGATAACTCGATATTAAATAACACGATGGCCCAAGAAAGTTTTACGCGTCAAATGGCTAGAACCGAAGCCCGGCAAGCGGTGAAGGTGGGAGAGATAGTCAAATTCAATGGAGATGAGATGAAATGGTTACCTTTTAATGAATATTACAAAGATAACATACAGAACTCTGTACTATCTAATGGAGAAAAACTTAGATACCTCATTGAGTGCTTGGAAGGATCTCCCAAGTTAATGGCGTTAAAGTTTATTGGACATCCGGACGGATTAAGACAAGTTTGGGACACACTAAACATCAGGTATGGTAATAGGAATAATATCGCTAAGTATTTATATGCAAAATTAGTAGCGCCCAGAAAGTTCATCAGCAGTGGGATAATAGAGTTTTCCGATGAGATTCAAGAGATCTGTAGACAATTAGATTGGTTAGGTAAGTCTCATGAATACCAAAGTTCTATGGTCATTGGAGCTGTGGCTTCTACTTTACCGAAAGGTGGGGTAGGCACACGCTGGGATAAAAAAGTACTATATATGATGGAACAACAACGACGAGACCCTACCATGGCTGATCTCATGTCATTCTTGGATGGAGAAGTGAAATTGCAACTCCTCAAGCAGTCCCGAGAGAAGATACCGGAAAACAAGGTAAGTGAAAAACCCGTCTCTAGGAGAAAGGTAACACCAGTGTGTTATACAGACGACGGTGAAAGCCAGACTTCTCAAGGAGAAGATAGCGGGAAAGACACTGATAGATCTTATTATGTCAATAAAATGCCTAAAGATCAGGTAAGTAAATTCAAGTCTCGAGCAAATGACAGGAGAGAACCGGTAAGAAAAACTCCTCCCACGTCTCCCAAGAGAATTCAGGTGAGAAAGCCCGAAGAAAAGGCAAGTGTACACAATGTGACTCAGAATAAGGTAAGTAACATCAAACCGAAATGTGCGCTGTGTGACGGGACCCACCATTTGAATAGGTGTGATGAATTTCTAAAGAAATCATTAACGGAGAGACGCGAAGTCATGTGGGATAAGCGGTTATGTTATAATTGCCTCAGACAAAGACACCAACAGCGAACCTGTTTCTCTGACATAAGGTGTGCAAAGTGTGGTGCGAAACATCATATCTTGTTGCACGCTGAATTCGATCGAAATAGTCCGAGTCAGGTAAGTGATTCCGAGCTACATGTCCAATTCAGTGATGTGAACGACACTGATCAATCTGAGATGGAAGGATTCTATACAGACGAGTTCTCCGACGAAAACGAATCCTGTTACATGATAAATACCGCAGTGTATCGAGCGCTCACCTATGAAAAAGATACAGACAAAGACTTTACTCTAACTACTTCTGAGCGACAACCATCTTGGAAAGAGCCATCTTCCAATGTAGGGATCCGAGAGTTTCCTGTGGTTCAAGTAAGGGTTCACGGACCTGAGAGGAGTTATGTAGTGAACGCCCTCCTTGACTCCGGTAGTACAGGAACATTCATCGACAAAGAGCTAGCCGAAGATATATTTGCTGGACAACCCAAGTTCCAAACTAAGCTCAACATGTCCGGCATTATGCAAGTTTGGAAATCTACAATCACAGCGGATTATTATGTAGGAGCGTTGTCCACCCCCCAGGACGAAATAGGAGAACATAGCATAAGGTCAGTGAAAATGGTGGCTATAAAGAACTTCGCTACTACTCAAGCAGACCTTTATAATTGGGACGAGGATGAGAGCATCCAACATCTTAACATACCTCGATTCCAGACTGATTATCCTGGAGTGCAAATACTCATCGGCCAAAACGCGCATGAGGCGCTGGAGACATTAGAGAAACGGCCTGCTCAACCGCAGCCACTACAGACCTATGCGGTAAGAACTAGAGTAGGTTGGTACTTTACTGGCCCTTCCCGTAGAACACTCAGAGAAAGACTACCGCCAGAGAGCGTATGCCAGGTGAGTGAATGGGAAGATGATACCAGTGAGGGAGACAACTCAACTGAGGGAATTCCATACTCCTCAGATAATGACGACGTTCACCAGCTTTTTGATGAGGAGAATACCATCGATCTCCTTAAGGAAAACGAGGCTTGGTAAAACCAAGTGAACTTATGTCAACTTCTCTATCCATCTGAACGAGAAGCTTACAACGACGAGTTAAATGACGTCATTGAGCGTTGCAATGCCAAGACTCGAGATGAGCATGCTGTACGATTCTTTACGCAAGAGGCGGTAGAGCCCAATTCCTACGATAAAGCCTTGTCGGTGGAAGAGGAAAGGGCCAAGCAGATCCAAGAGACAACTACACGTTTCCTCAAAGATCAAGGAAGGTACGAAGTCGGTTTACCTTTTCGCAAGAGAGAACCGAAGTTCATCAATAACAGACCTTTGGCGGAAAAAAGAATCGCGCAACTCCATCGACGCCTTACGGCTAATTCTTCAGCTAAAGCAATGTATCAAACACAGCTGAAAAAATTTATTAGTAAGGGATATGCGGAGAGAGTACCGGAAGAAACACCTGTGACTGAAAGAACGTATTACTTAACTCACCATTACGTTCCTAAACCCGGTAAGCCACACGAAGTGAGAGTAGTGTTTGATGGCTCCGCTCTTTACATGGGTCAATCCCTTAACTCTGAATTGTTACCCGGACCCAACTTGCTTTAATCTTTGTTGGGAATTCTTTTAAGATTGAGACAATATTCGATTGCTTTCGCCTCCGATATAGAAGGCATGTTCTTACAAGTCAAGGTGCTAGATAGGGATCGAGATAGTCTACGATTTCTGTGGTGGCCTGAAGGAGATCTCAACCAGAAACCGGTGCAGTACTGGATGACCATCCAGGCCTTCGGGATAATCTCAAGCCCTTCCAACGCCTGTTCGGTAGTGCGTACCACTGCAGAGGACAACCGAGAGGCATTCTCTAAGGAAGTGATCGACAACATCAAGAGAGACATATATATGGACGACAATCTGAAGTCCCTTCCATCAGTCGAGGAAGCCATTGAAGTCGCTAAAGGAACGGTAGAGTGCTTAAAAAGAGGTGGATTTCGATTAACCAAATTCACCAGCAACTCCCGTGAGTTTCTGGAGTCGATCCCTGCGGAAGATCGAGGAGCGAAAGATCTCGATTTGATCAAAGATGATCTGCCAGAAACCAAGACACTCGGCTTGAAATGGGACACAGAGCGAGATATCCTGTTTTTCCAGCTAAAACAGCGAGATAATCTAGTTCGAACCAAACGGATTTGCTTAAGTATACTGAGCACTTATTTCGATCCATTGGGATTTATTAGCCCAGTTATATTGATTGCTCGTAGTTTGGTACAACAAATGTGGCTTGAAAACCACTCATGGGACGATCCACTTAAGGGGGAATTATTGAAGCAGTGGATGAAATGGGAAGATTCTCTGCCAGCTATCGAGGATTTTATAATTTCCCGTTCATATTTTGGTCATGTTCTCCCTACGTATTCCTATCAACTCCATGTGTTTGGAGACGCCAGCGATATGGGAATAGGTATAGTAGCCTACCTAAGAGTGGAAACTCCGGATGGAATCAAAGTCGCCTTGGTTACTTCTAAGGCATTAATCAACAACAAGTTGAAAGTTCCTCGAGCGGAGTTAAAAGCGGCTCTATACGCTACAGCCATCGGCCGGAATGTAACCGAACAGATTGACTATCCATTAGAGAAAACTGTCTATTGGACCGACGCTTTACTCGTGTTAGAGTATATAACCAATGAAGTCTGTCAGTTCAGCGTCTTCGTTACCAACAGGGTAGCCATCATACTTAGTCGCACGACGATGGACCAATGGAGACATTGCCCCGGAACGATTAACCCAGCAGACATCGCTTCCCGAGGAGCGACTCCAAAGGAATTGGTAAATACTCCCGAATGGTTAGGAGGACCCGACTTTCTCTACAGAGAAGAAGAAGAATGGCCTCCCCATCTCACAACAGCAGAGATCAGACAGGCCAAGGGAGCGGAGAAAGTTAAACCCAAAACTCGAGCGAGTAAATCGAAGTTGTTTAAACCTGCGGTTGATCTATCTGTATTATTTACTTCCGGAGAGGATGCTTTGGATCAGAAACCCACCGCCACGACTAAAGAAGTCTTGGAAATCCGTGACAAGGATTGGAAATCTGGAATACCAGATATTTCGCAAGGACTCTCACCTCTCTTGCAGAGAGCGATACGTCACTACAGTTCCTGGAATCGGCTCTGTAAAGCTGTCACCTATCTGAAACGATGTTTTCATCATCGTTACTCCGGGACAAAGACCCATAGTGATGATGCTCCATCAACATCTGCACGAGTCCATGTTGTTAAAGATCTTCCCCAATACAAGGTATCCGACAGGTTTCTAAAGGAGAAGATCAGCTACCAGGAGCATGATGAAACCAACAAACAGATGCTGAGACTCCTACAATGCTATGAGGATTCCGATAAGTATTTCCTGTTGTTAAGAAATCCGCAGATGCGCTTAAGGGATCGCTTCTCTAGTACCATGATAGATGGGTTAATACGTGTTGGAGGCAGGCTCACCAACGCCCCATTATCCTTTGACACTAAGTTCCCCATACTCATTAGAAATCTTGACATACAAATCAAGATAATTGTAGATGTTCATAGCAAACTGTACCATGCTGGTAGAGAACGAGTTCTGAGCGAAATTCGAACTCGCTACTATTTTTATAAACCCCGTAGGGCTCTGAACCAAGTTCTTAGGAACTGCATACCCTGTAGGAAAGCATTCAGTAGGCCTTTAACACAGCGAGAGGCAGAATTACCTAGGGAAAGAGTAAGCTTCTATGAACCACCCTTTACTAATACCGGTGTGGATTTATTTGGCCCTATTGAAGTATATCGTGCCCGGACTATAGTCAAGAGATGGTGTGTCATCTTCGTTTGTATGACTTGTAGAGCTATCCATCTCGATATGGTAAACGATCTATCCACCAACAGCTTCGTGTTGAGTTTACGACGACAGATCGCTCGCTTCGGAACCAGTAACACGATGAGATCGGATAAGGGAACGAACTTCATTGGCGCCAACAACGAAATTCAAGCTTACGTAAAGGACTGGAACAAAAGACAGGTGGACGATCAGCTAAGGATAACAGCGTCTAGCTGGACCTTCAACGCCGCCGACGCCCCTTGGTGGGGAGGAAGTTGGGAGAGATTGATTAGGAGCGTGAAGACTGCGTTCCACTTTATTGTGCCTTGTCGCGCTTATCTCACCGACGAACTATTGCGGACGTTAATGGAGGAAATCGCCGCCTATCTCAACGAAAGACCGCTTATGCCAGTCTCTTCAAATCCTGATTCCCTGGAAGCGCTAACACCCGCGCACTTTCTACTGAAGAAGCCCGTAGCCATGCTCCCACGATCGGAGATCACAGACGGAGACGAGTACTGCCGTCGAACCTGGCAACTTATGCAGTTGCTATCCCGTCGTTTCGCTGACCATTTCGAGAAACATTACCTGCCCACTCTACAACTTCGAACTAAGTGGTTTGCGCAGCAAGAAAACGTCAGCGCTGGAGACATGGTGCTTATTGTGGACCCCGATCTCCCACGTAAGCGATGGCAAACAGGACGTATCATCGAGACTCATATCTCGAGCGATGGTTTGGTGCGATCAGTAGAGCTCGTCGTCATGCGGCGGAACTTTAAGAAACCAGGGATAGTCTTTGAGACTCAACAGCTCAATCGCCCAGTGGGACGTTTATGTTTACTGGAAAGAGACAGAGAGCTCTCCGGAAACTATGGAAGGCAAGAAACTCTTCCCACGACCACTTCCCTAATCCAACCGACATCTAGGGACTCCCCAACTTAATATCGTTCGGAGTGGGCGTGTGACTCTATTATTTTATATTATTTTATTATTTTTATATTTATGTATGTATTACTATGTAATTTTATTATAATCGTTTTATTTAATTTAGTAGAATATTATTTAGCGATTATTTTGTAGAATAGTGCAATATATTCGTGTTTATTACGTACGTAATTACTTATATTATATTTAGTGAGACGGCGAAGAAATAATTATTTTTTCTCTTTCCTTACTGTCCGTATTATATTATAAATACGTAACTACAGTAAGATGAAATGTCCGTACTTATTAAAGTACAATAAAGCCACTACTATATTTAAGTATTATTGGTAGGCAGAGTATTAGGAATGCAAAGTTCAGATCCTCGTGTCTCGGCTAAACCAAGCTCTGGGTAGACCTTGGAAACGACTTGCCTCTTCACACTGACATTGCTTCGTGCGATATTGCTCTCATACCGTATATTAAATAATACATATAGTAGCGTGATGTCCCTTTAACAGTAGCGTATAACGCAAAATAAATCTGTTAAACCCTTTGACCATCTGTAATTCTAGTCGATTAAGATATCGCGGCACCCACCGATATACTTGAAAGACAAATTCTAGAATCAGTGGTTAACGTCCCCAGACAAGTTCTGGAATAAATCGGTGCCCATCTCAAATATTAATTATTTAATATTTGCAAATCTAATAAATCAAAATCTGTAAAATTCAGATCCTTCAACAATTCTAGTCAATTAAGATATCGTAGCATTTACCGATATTCTTAAAAAAGACAATTGTCATAGAATTAAGGATCTTGTGTCCCTAGACATGTTCTAGAATCAAAATATGTCCATTTAATTATCAAATAATAAAATTTCAGGGAATAAATTTAAATTCATGCCTTTTAATGAATTTAATAAATTGCCATTTTTACGCAATTTATAACATTCCCAAAATTCCATTAATTAATAGATCAAGGGAGCGGAGATTTATCTTATTATGCATATGAGTGTGCGAAAGTCTCCCAAACATAGTCAATAGCCGATAAAATTCATAAAGTCATGTATAAAACAGAACATTGACTATTAAAGAATACTATTAAATAACATCCCAGATCTGTATGCATTGGAATTACCCTAATTCTACCGCTAGCTTTGCATAATGTCACCATAGCAACAACCACGCTAGAATTAGAATTGAGTTAAAAGAACAATAGAAAGCTTGTCCCATTGAATAGCATAGGGAATAAATAGCGCACTACTAGTATCCAAGGATACATAATAATACAGTGACATTCTGGAAGGCATTGACTAACGGACAAATGGCCCGAATGTGCGTAGTTGTGACCAGTTGTGTGGTATTTGTGAGTTTATAGGTGAATGTTACTGCTAAAGTGTGTTTACAGTAGCTAGTCGCAATCGTAAAAGTAACCTAACTCTCCAAGGAAAACCTGAAGTACATCTAAGCCTTTGGGACGGACAGTTGAGTGACTTGTGCCGGTTATCGTTGTCGTTGTACGGCTACGTCGTTGGCGAAAGTATAGCGACAGCGGTACATCGGCGCTGAGAATCTCATACTGTCCGGGGGCAAGGGAGAAATAGGCAGCGACGCCCGCTCGCCTAACAATATATAAACTCATTATAATATTGGTGAACTCGTATAGCAGATATGACTGAATTAATAGAAGATGATCTTGGTATCAGGGAGAGATATACTCTACCTTTACAAGCGTTTGTCGATAGCTTGATACGCGGCGACGCTGATCCAACTACTACGGAGGACGATGGTCGTTATATCGAACCGCCAATGTCCCAGGAGCAACTTACGCGTGAATTGGACTATAGAAAATTCACTGCTCGCTATACGCATCGTAATGGTACGTATATGGACTTCTTGACTACTGGTCATCCTATTGATTTACACGACACCGACGATGTCGACACCAAAGGGAAATGGTTTTATTTAAATATCATACCCAGCGGAGTCGAAACGATAAATCGAGAATAGAACACGAGAATTCTATTCGAAATCAACTCGAAGGATAGAATGTGGAAGAAGGTTGATACAGGCAAATAAAGGAGAACCACTGGGTGGAGAAGAGACATGGGTTAATGTCCAGGGTCCATAATGTGAATAGTTTTCCCCGGGGCACGGGTGCTCGCGGGCGGTCTCCTTCTGGAGACTGTAAATTTCTCTTCCTTCATCGTTTTCCTGTAATTATTGTGATCAGTGTCACAATTAAAGGACAAGAATGAATGATGACGTAACGGAAAGCTCGTCCATTGTGGTATCTTATGGATACTACCATATATCCTTCCTCCTCTTTACTCCCTTTGTCCCTCCATACATCGCTATTGAATATACAACATACTTCCCCCACCTTCTCTTCCCAACGCGCTCGGAGCTTCGGGAAACGAATACTAAACCTCCCATCCCTTACTGTTCATCTGGATGCTAATATTGGTGTCCGCACCTCCTGTCCATGTCATATTCTGTTGATATTTATGATATCAACTTCCACCCTCTCGTTCTTGATTAGATAATCAACCACTTCCTAATTTCCTCAAGTCCACAACCGTGAAACAAGGACTGAAAGGACACGCGGATAGTTTGTGAACAACTGGTACCATTATGTGTCATAAATCTGGTTGTTCACCTCCCTTAATGATTGGGGATATAAATCTTATGTAGAACAACTGAGGCAAACATATCTTTGAACTGGTGTTTACCTCATCACACTGGGGGATAAATTCGGTTGGGGATAGTACTCGAATGTTACAATCCTCCTACTGAGATCTTATTTCTGAATATTTCAGAATGCGAAATAGTTTTTCCTCTGCTCTACCATCGCTGTCGGAGAACATATTAGGCATACAATGGGAACATGGAGAACATTCCATACCCTTTCGTTGATACTCAGCTGATTGCTCCTTGGGCCGAAGGCCGAGGTTTCTTTCGCACTATGTATGCCAATACACCCAGCGACATTACTAAAGTACAACGGACGTCCATCGGACATCTTGCCTTTCAAGAATATGGATGGAACTTCAAAGTTGGAAATCCTATCAATTACCAGCAGGTATATGGAGATCATTACTCCCGTTTATATTTTGACGGACCATTAACTGCGCCTGGTGCAGTATATAGCTTTATGAGTGTTCCACTTCGCCCTTCCTTAGCTATATACACGATCTTTGAAAACGCAGCACTTGCCGGTTGGCTAGCCGATGTGTGCAGTCGTACCATACGCGCTCACCCGTTAATACTTGGAACTAAACTCGCCAAGTTAGACGAACATAATAAGTTCATACGTTTCGAATGTTTCCGGCGCTTTCTGACTCCGTTCCGTAACGTCGATAGTCAGTTCAAGGACCGAGCGCTGACCAAACTCAGTCTGAGAGACTCGGCTGCGGAGAAACTGAGTAGCGCTGGATTTGCCGTGTTTCAAGACGTTTGTATACAGAACTCACATTCATCTGTTATACAAAGACCCCGAATACCTACAGGTTATTCTGTCGTGGAAATACAGACAGTGGATCCACTTACTGAGACAGACGCACCCACTTCGTCTATACAACTGGAGGATGAACCAGTGTGCTTGGAATCAGAAGCGATTCAGCCTACAACTTCCCGGAGCAGTGACAATGATTATGTCATAGAGTGGTATCAAGGTCCACAGCGTCTCACAGCGTACGATTATCGACACGCCAACTACGTTTCTCGAAAACGTTGTCGATTATGCGCATCGAGAGACCACTTCACTCCTCTAGACTCGAGCGTACCTTGTTCCTATTTCCTCGAACAACCGATGATGGAAATATATTGTGCTTATTGCCGGCTTAATAACTCTCATATATTTGCCGTCTGCCCACAATTTATGACTCAATGTCACTACTGTCAATTTAAAGGACATGAAAGTTACAATTGTCCCTTTAATCGCGATTTAGAGAGCGTAGACGAGATGATCACCCTGCGATACATTCGAGCTTGGGAAGCGAACGCCGATTTACATTGCGAATCCCGACATCGCTATTACCCTGGACGAGCTTACGAGGGAGTTTACGCGTTCCATCCTTATCTATTCGCGTCGATCGAACAGAAAACACGCGTACCAAGTTACGAGTTAATGAAGCGTGTTGGTGAGTGTATTTCCACCAAGTTTGTCAGGAAATACCTTAGAAACGTTAACCCTAATGATATAACCACATATCACCTGATCAATTTTATCCGTCAGGACCCTGAGTATGGCGACATCTTTGTGAACTCGCATCCTGAACTACAGGAAATATCTCGGCGACCATATGAATATCGAACCCGAGAACGCGAGCTGGAGAGAACCATTAAACCGAGAAAGTTCCTCACTACTCACGGTCCACCCACCGCTAGTGTCCAGACGACCCGTCAAGGACCCGTAGGAGCTGCTGTCCTGAGACGCGCTCTAAAGGCCGTTAGACCTCACTCCACTGAGGTTGATATTAATCAACCAGGTACTTCGACCGGCGGGTATACCGATCGTAACCCTGCACCTTCTGATGCAATTATATTGCACCCTTCGCCTAGGAGCTACAGCCCTCCTCGTAAAGTGGCTCGCCCCAAAGAGAAAATGACTCTTGCTAGCTTTAAAAAACTGCGTAAACGCCGTCCGCGCAAGAAAGACTAACTGTTTAGAGTATTTATGTATATTAGAAATTGTGATTTTGTATATTTTATAGACTTAAATCCCATTTTCTGGGAGCGGTGTAAAAGCTTTTGTGGGATAACTAATTCGTTTGCCTTGCTAACCAGTTCCCCCCCAGTCGCTAGAATACTCTAAAAAGGGATCTCTAACTCGAATAGCACAAGCTACCGGCTGATTGGCTGATTCGCTGTGCGAAGGGATCTGGGCTACGTTTGATTGTCCAACTAGCTTGGGAAAGTATCTCCCAATAGAATTTGAGTTGATTTTGATTTCGACCTATCACAGATCTACTGAACTGAATTTTCCTATCTTTATGCTCTTTCTCTGTGTTGGGTGGAAGCCTTTGTAAATAAGGTTATTCTTATCAGTTTTCAGTGTTGTTGGTCTTTCTTTCCTAAGCCAGGAGAGAACGGCTTGTAAATATTTTGTGCCTTTCTGTTTTAGTCCAACACTAGTAGGCTTAATTATAAAGGGCATATATCCGTTATCAAACCAAACCATTGCAATCAACACAAACTAATGAACTTAACGCACACTGAATCACTGTGCATACTTTTATATTGTTATACTGCTATTTACTGTCAGTTCTTCATAATATGGTTGATGAATTATTATATTTGGAATAACGATAAATAACCCCGAAACCCAATATTCTTGATATACCGAAGGTAAGAGAGAAAGGTTACATATAACGATTGTGACTTATGTTAAAGTGGTTTGAAGTGAATCTAATGTTATTTGATAGACCCTACATGAGTCAGTCCGTGTTCCTTTTATATATAACTAAAATCAGTGAAGATCGGCAGATCAGTGTGCAGTATTGTGCAGCATTGTGTATGAGTGAACCTGATAACGAAGCATTTCCTAAAGAATGCGCCATATATGTGAATTATAACTAAGCCATATCGTTGTGAGTAGTTTAAGTCATAACTCTGTGTATATAGATAGAGCGCCACGTCCTAAAGGAACTGTTAATATTCCCCGAAGGTGAATAATATTGTCAGAGATTATATAATACTGTCAGTCGAATAATACATTAAGCTTACATAGCAATAAGATTAAGCCGTCGAACCCAATCTCCCGGGTATATCCAGCGGGTGAATGATCGCGCACAGATTGGTTTCGACTAGTGTAGTGAATTAAATACTTGTCATAGACTAAAAGTGATTTATTATCTAGAAGACATCATAATTTGGCGGGTTAAACTGCCAAAGGTCTGAAAGCGCGAACACAATGCTCGTAGGTTGGTAGGTTACTACAACCAAATTTCAGATGAATCTGATGGTTGGTTCTATAATTACAGCTATTTTTAAGTTTCTGTCAATTCACCTCCTAGCAGTAGACAGCGGAATATAGAAGTCTGTGTGAAGAATTTCTAAACTTTTGATGTGAAACATGTGTACCAAGTGTGGTTCCATTTCATCCATGAATGACCGACTTATTAGCATGTAAACATACTAGCCACAAACCCAACCAGCCAGCCAGCCACAATCAAACTAATAATAGCTGTAGGAACTCGAGCAGAGCTCCAGTGATTATTAGCTTCGCTTATTCTTAAGAAAGTTTTTCCCTTTTGTCCAGAATTCGCCGATATGTCCAATTATTTTTATGTTATCTCATCAATTATTTTTTTAGGATAGATACTTTTGCAGTAGATAATACAGCGGCTTCTAGCTTCGAGTATCTCCCACAACAGCCCAATTCACCATTAATCAGACTAGCAAACAAACAGGATAAATTACCATGCATGCTAACATTCAAAAATGTGTATCTATTATCCTGTGTCGTCCCTGTGAAGTAATAATTGTAGGCTCATTAATTGCAGTGTCGTTGTATTAATTTGCATTTAATTCGCCAAGGGCTAAGGCAGACAATCCAGTAGGCCTACATTGGTTGTATTAGAAAAATAATACATTGACTGCATCCTTTTCCAATGACAATAAATAAGTTCCCACATAAATTACTAACTTTGCCAATTTACTTGAGTACAATTAATTCACTTACCAAGCCAAGTTCAGCCATCCTGTAGAAATCAGTGGAATTCAAATGTCTCATGTCTACACCAAAAACCTTTTTCTTTGATGCTAATTTGGTTAAATGCTATTTTCTCATTATCCTGATTGAATATAATAATCCAAACTAAACTCCCTGATCTACAATGTATCATTAGGTAACTGGGAACAATTCGAAATTACTCCTTTGATCTACAATGACTGCAGAGGGCACTTTTTCACAAAGGGCAATAATTAGTAACTGCTGTTATTGGAGAATGAATACATACATTTACTTAATTAATTGCTTGTTAAATTACCGGTAGATATTAACGTTAGAAGATGATTAGGAGTGTGATAGCCAGAAAGTTGAGAGGGGAAACTCACTATGTTAAATCAAAGTTTGTCATAATTCTATGGGAAAATCCCCCTAAGTCAGAAACAGAGTTTATAAATATTCTTCATTTTCCATCATTTCCCACTTTATCTTCTCAACAAAATCCTTTTTAAAAAAATGTTATTATTTAAGTTAACCCTAAATATTCTTATATTATCAATGGTCAAAAACTCAATTCCGCTGATTGTGAGAGAGATCTTGGTGTTCTCGTTGATAGAATACTGAAGCCTCATTTCGAAGTCTCAGAGCCTGCCAAAAACGCGAACCAACGTTTGGGTCATCTGCTGCGTGCTTTCACTTATAGATATAGGTCAGTCCATGTTCAGCTATATAAGCAGACGGTTCGTTGCCATCTTGAGTATGCAGTTCAAGCTTGAAAACCATGGAACAATTTCGACAGTGCATGACATGTCCAAACATGTAACATACCCAGTTTGAACGGTCATTATACTGATTAGCTACGTCAAATTGTTCTCACTGTGACGGGATCTGTGTTTTGGCCCGATCCGGACCGTTTGACTTTGTGAGGTGGTTCTGTCAAGCGCTACATGGTATAATATTTGCGTTCGTGTAGGTCCAGGATGCTTTGATTGTCAGGTCATGGATAAATTTATCGTTATTAAATTTCTTATAGTCAAAAATTGTTTTTTTAGTTTTCTTCGGGTTCTGTAAATAGTTTTCGTAATTGTCTAATGTCAAAAAAGTTGGGAGGTGATCAGATGTACCTACTTCAATCAGAAATACCCCAGATCATTTAATACTACCTGAGATATTGGTGAATATATGATCTATCAGTGTTTTTGAATGTGGTGTGATACGAGTTGCCTAATCTATGACTTGTTCAAGATCAAATGATTGAAATGTTTGGATATATTGTGAAGATGAATTAGTAGATTTTAGGAAGTCTATATTAAAGTCACCTGTAATTATTATATCTTTTTTTACTCAAATTTGGTTTAGTATATTCTCAATTGAGGGTAATAGTTGTTTAGTCGGATAGGAATTGTGGACGATAAATTGTTCCAATTCTAAGATTTTTCATAAGTTGAGGAAGTTTGATTTCAATCCAAGAGGATTCAAGTCCTTTTATAAGAATATGAATAAATGAAATATCTTACTACAGGTATCGGTATATGGTTCACTTGTAAGTCGTACATACTCGACAAAATAATTAGTTTGATATGTAAGTTCTTAGGTCAAAATCTCGTACATATATAAAAAAGAAAATTAATGAAATTTCTTACTACCAGTAGCGGTATATGGTTTTGTAAGTCGTACATACTCGACAAAATAATTAGTTTGATATGTAAGTTCTTAGGTCAACAAAATCCGTACGTATACAAAACATAAATGAAATATATCCCATTTCTTGTCCAGATATATTTTAAGTAGAACTTCCCCTTAAATCCTAAGGCCTCATTGAATAGTTGTCTATTTTGTTTAGACATATGTTCGCTGAAGTACATTGCAACGTACCTTACCTAGACCAAGTTCTTGTTTCGATTTTATGAAATCTGTCGATTTAAGTTCCCCTCGGTTGGTCAGGAAGATATCTCGAAATTTAGGTTTTTAATATCAAGACTAATATCAATGACTATATCTTCAAGCTTGGTTGGCAAAATGGTATCTGGGATGCCACTTATAATTAAATTGATTTTCTTTTGATATTGTTCTAAATTATTTAGATCTATAGCTTGTTCAACTAGAAACATGTCCTGCTCTGATACCTTTGAAGCAAGAGTTTTATTTTGAGATTTGTGTGTAGTGTTTTCTTCTTGTATCTCAGATATCAGAGTAAACAATTCGTTGTAAGATTCTGAGATGTATGATTGGTTTCTTTCTATTTCTAGAAGTTTGCTATCGACACTGTCTATTTTATTAGAGAGGACTGTAATTGGTAGTGTTACCTTAATAATTTCTTGGCTAAAGTACAACTTTAAATGTGATAGCATATCTCCTGATTCCAAAAGCGAGACTGGTTCAGTGTTGGAAGAGGATAGGGATAGGACTGGGACCGGTGTTTGTCTGTCCACGAGAGAGGATGACATCATCACTGTCGCTTTTTGAATACGAAGGATAAGTGTGGATTTATTGCCTGTTAAGTTCTTTGTTGGTCGAAGATGAGTAGACATCTGAAGATAGGTTCGACGAAGATTTCATACCAGTAACCTCAGTATTGTCATCATCTGTTACACTGAAAACCTCATTGTCTGATTCGGATGTCGACGCAGAGTGAGGGTTCGTAGGGGAAGGATCCCAACATTCAGGACCCGGCGTCCGTTGACAGGACATACCCAACTGCAGAACTGGTTGATTGATACTGTGTGATAAGCTTAGGCAGCTAGATCTGTAGGTAGGTATTGGTTTTTTGGTAGGTGGTATCTCTGTCTACAATCTGTCTGGTGCTGATGCGGAAGCGCCGCGCCAGGCGTGATATGCTCAATGGGTAAGCTTCCTAAAGTGTTAATTTATCATTAAATGAGTTCAGAAATCGTGAGTCAGTCCAATGGACTGGTTACGGTTACGGGTAGCAGCCCAGCCTCAAAGGTACGATGCAGCTAAATGCAGTACAGCACTCTACAGCAGTAGGCTGCATTGCATAACTAAAGTAAGCTGCAATACTTTAGTGGTAATCCTATACAGTGTGTTATTTTGGACAATACATATATACATTATATTGTTTGGTGTATTTTGTTATTTTTTTTACGTAATGTATAAATAAATAAATATATCTATCTATCTATGAACTAAAGAATTAATTACGAAAAGGCAATAGAAACACGAATTGCACACAAAAAAAAGTGGTCAAATTTTATATTTCAAATCTCATTTGATATTATCAAGTTTTTGTATTAGTGTTTGTGAAATTGTACATAGATTGGGTTGCATGTATTGACTGTATTTTTCATTAAAAATATATAAAAATATAGTGAATAAGTATAATATTGTACCATAAACTATGCTTGTCGATTCATCCTGGGAATGACAGAGAGAATCTGTAATATGAACCCCATCACAATTAGTACCAAACTGCCAAAACCAATTAGTGTAGGATAGAATACAGCAAGGCGGGTTATATTATAAGTGTAGGAATAGAATACAGCAAGGCGGGTTATATTATAAGTGTAGGATAGAATACAGCAAGGCGGGTTATATTATAAGTGTAGGATAGAATACAGCAAGGCGGGTTATATTATAAGTGTAGGATAGAATACTGCAGGGCGGGTTATATTATAAGTGTAGGATAGAATACAGCAAGGCGGGTTATATTATAAGTGTAGGATAGAATACAGCAAGGCAGGTTATATTATAAGTGTAGGATAGAATACAGCAAGGCGGGTTATATTATAAGTGTAGGATAGAATACAGCAAGGCGGGTTATATTATAAGTGTAGGATAGAATACAGCAAGGCGGGTTATATTATAAGTGTAGGATAGAATACAGCAAGGCGGGATATATTATAAGTGTAGGATAGAATACAGCAAGGCAGGTTATATTATAAGTGTAGGATAGAATACAGCAAGGCGGGATATATTATAAGTGTAGGATAGAATACAGCAAGGCGGGTTATATTATAAAATCGTTGTTGTTAGGGTAGTTACGAATGGAGAGCTTGATAATCATATTGTTTATTTATCATTGGTTGTTGATTTGTTGTGGATTGATTTAATTGAATTCCTAATGGAAATACATTGGATGGGTCTCATGTCTCCTACTACTACTATACTATAATATAATATACAACTAGACGGTTGTGTAGTTGTCATTATAACTGATACACTGGGGCGCCTAATTAATATTGTATAATGGAAAAGGGTCGGTCAATGGGTCGTTCTAAGGATTTTACTGGTCAAGTGGGTTTAAGGCCCATTTATACTCGGCTGTATGACAGCTGTACGGTGCCGTATGACAGCCGTACAGTGGCCGTATGGTGGTAGGAAATTGTGATACTTGTCCGTGTCCGTACAGCAGACGTCAGGCGGCCGTACGGTATGTGTGGAATGCCTTACAGCAATAGACTGTACGGTAGTAAAACAACTGCAGATTCGGTACGGCACCGTACGGACACCAATGAGGCCTTATGTTGACTTTGCGGCCTCATTACGACATTGTCGTACGGCTATCGTACGGCCGAGTAAAATGGGCCTTAATTATTATTATTTGGTAAAAATATTGATTTTCAATTTTACAACGTTCCATAAATCGAGATAAATATGACAACAATATCATATAATACAATGATCTAAAATAATATTCAAATTCTAACTTTTGTAGTTTTGTACAGTTACATATTACCCAATCACTACATTAGTTGTAGATGCATCTTTTGTTTTTAAAAATGTTTTGCAATTTTAAAATAAATTTGTCTGCCATTAGGACGGGATTAGTCACGAAGTTTTACTACTTATTTCCAGTGCGATTGTGGGATTCGAAAACACGACTTTTGGAAAGATGAGAATTCAAGGAAAATGATTTAACTACAACACCAAGGTGTAACACCTTTTTTGGAGAAGATAGGGGTTCTCATCTTTATTTTCATCGCAGATATCAACCAAGCAACAAGCCATCGTTTATTTAGTTATACATGAATTATAGTCCTTTATTGTTACCCAAGGAAAAGAAGCAAAGTAATTGTGTTCCACAGCTTCCCTTTTCACTATGGACAGAAACTAATTCTCAAATACAAGTAAAATCTCATTTATAGAATCCTAATTAGTTGCAGCAGTTAGTGCTAAGAAAACCTATTGTCCATGAATAATTACTTTTCATCCAATTAGTAAGGTACATACTCCTGGCTGTATCTACTACCTAAGATTACACTTCTCCACACTGCATGTTTCATTTTTCCAATTAATTGGCACGGTGGTTGAAACACTGATGCTACCCCGAATCCGAGTATGTCCCGCTATATCCATTCCCTCTTCCTGTGTCCCAAAACAGCGGGGAAGGAGGTTTCAGTCAAATTAATAATAATCTCTGGTTTCGCAACGGAATAGGTTTTCGACTCATCCAAGGACGTCTTTAATGAATGACTGACGCTACTTATAGTCTCTCATTTAATAATTTTACGGCTTCCCAAAATTTGGCAAACCAAATTTTCTATAATTTGTTTAATATATAGGCCTACAAAGATAATATAGTAAAAAAGTCAGTATGAATCATTTTGTTAAATTTCATATTTAAATAGGCGTAGTTGTGATTAGATTTGACATGCATAAGAATATTTTTTTGATTGTAGAGTAGAAGTCATCTAGGGTTCTTAAATTTATTTATTTTCCGGATTGTTCGAGATCAGCAGATTGTATGAGATTGAAGGATCACAGAATTCTCATTCAAAGGGTTCCCCGTCATTTGTGGGGCGAGCCACGAAGTTGACGGATCATTAGCGACCAGACAATATTAGGGGGTGCGTCAGTAATATGAAATAGTTGTCTGCGTTATACCATTTTTACATACTAATAACTTTGTGGGATTTACAGCTGACGGGTTAAAAATGTCCAGACATGATTAAGACCAAAAGTAGAGGGCTACATATCTAAATATTAATTGCTCTTCATTTCTTGGCTTTTAATCCGTTCAAACTGAAACTTGACAGGTTTGTACGAGACCATTAGGTATGTCATTCAAAGGAGGCTCATCCGTCTACAGTTCTGTAGTATTGCGCTAGAGGGCGAAATGTCTCAAAGTGAAATCCTTCACCCTTTCCGATATTTATGATGCGTTTAAACTTAAACTTGTCAGATATGTGGTAGAGAACACATCCTGTGTCTTTGTGTTGTCGGTAATCGGTCTGCAGTTCGTCAGTCTGCCGCAAGAGTGCGAAATGTATGCAAGTGATAACCTTCCCCATTTCATTGATCTTAATCTGATTAAGCTAAATCTCGGAATATATGTACCAGACAAAATGCTGTGTCTTTTTGAGGAAGGTGCAGTTATCCAGTCTGCCGCTGGAGGGCGAAATGTGTGAAAGAGAAAACCTTATCCAATTTCCAGATAGGGGGGAAACTGGATGCAATAAAAATTCACCCCTCTCCAGGGGAAATTCGACGCAAATAACAGCTGATTACTCTCAAAAATAAAACTGTACCCTGTTCTATTGTGTTTAGTTTATTGTTTTGATTAAACTAACGTGCCACTGTAACCTGCTCTTTTCCCTAAATTGAGAATTTATCATTGAGGCGGGATATTAATTCGCCAAGGCGAATTTTGCGTCCAGTCCCCCCCCCCCCCCCCTGTCTCCCAATTTCCGCAATTTAAATCAGTTCAAGCTTAAGCAATTTCAGCATACATTATATGTACTATAAAATTCCATCTACACTTCTAAAGTTAGTCGAGGCTAGAGGTCGAAATATCTGAAAGTGAAATTCATTTCTTTCATTTTGTTATTTGTTAACAATTTATGCTGACACTTGGCAGATGTACATGCTAGACTGTAGACCATCAACAGGCAACGACTTTGTTGGGACAGTAAGACATCGGCAGTTCTTCAGTCTACCGCTAGTGGGCTGTAATTAAAACAATTTAGAAATATCTGAAATGAATTCCTTTTGCATTATTGTTTATAATCCCTTTTTTCCTGATTGATACCTGCCACAAATATTCTAGACCTCAGACTTAGTTTTTGTTAGGTCTTAAATCGACTGCACTTATCCAGTGTGCCTCTAAGTGGCAAAGTGATTAGGGGACATCTGCTTATATTTTGCTTGTAATTCTTTCGAGTTGACAAATAACAATAACTTTATATCACGTGCTGCGGGAAAGGTCTGACTCCCACATCGTGTTGTCAATGTAGATTGTAATTGCCCCAGAAGGATTGTTTGACGCTCTTGCGATTTGGAATCAGGTTGAATTATAATGAACTCCAGGATCCAGACAAAAAATTCTACTTGCAGTTTCTCAAAAACTCGTTGGAAATGGAAACCCAATCTAGTGACACTCGGAAGACTCAAATAACAGAAAGGAAAAAAGTTGGAAGTGGAACGATGAATAACAAGCTCTCTTATATCGATTATTTATCTCAAATGATAAGAGTTTGATTGGTATTCCACTGGTACAGACAGCTGCAGTTTCTCTGTTGTTTGCCTGGCTTGAGTCTGGCACTAATGGGTGTCCAGTTTCTCCCAGGTCTCTTTGCAAGAGTGGCTTGATAGAGCCAATTAGTTAACTTCCATGCGAGATTGTTTAAATTATTAAGTAATTAAACAGGACTTAGGATGATCCAACTCTATAGCAAATTAAGAGGAAAAACTGAATCCGGCACCAGTGGGGAGCGAACCCGCGTCTCCCGATAAACGTTCAGGTATGCTGACCACTACACAAGTACACTTGCAGTACAGGTCATAACTTGGACCCCCTTGGAAATAAGCTGCAAAGCTTTAGGGGTAATCCTATATGTTATGTTGGACAATACCTTTATACCGGTACATTGTTTGGTGTATTTGTTATTGTTTTTACATAATGTCTAAATAAATCTATCTATCTATCTAACTGCTACTGTATTAGGTAGGATACAGATTAAATCCATCCGTAAGGGTGGACTGTATTCAATAGCAACCGTAAGTTAGCTTACCCAACTATAGCAAATCAATCAGAAAGTTGCAGGAGCCTCCATGGTGTAGTGGTTAGCATACCTATAAGTTTATCTGGAGACGCGGGTTCGATCCCCTCTGGTGGCGAATTCATTTTTTCCGCTTCATTTGCTACCAGTTGGATCATCCTTAGTCCATAATCGCATAATTATATTATTATTATTATTATTTATTAAATTATTACTTGATCAGATTGATATTATGTTACCGCTGTAGTAGTATTAAGTAGTAGTAGTTTAGTAGTAGGTATTATAGGTTTACCAGTGTTTGTGGTGAAAGAAATATTGAATGTGTGCTGTACTAGTTAGACAACTAAATCAATAAGCTCCCTACAACTTTATTTTATTTTCATTAAAATATATTACAAATGGTACATTATGACAGTTAATGGCATTATTTTTGTGTAAATATGTTCACTGTTCAGATCATAATATATAAATGCTGCCAAGACCGAATTCATGACCTTTAATGTTGATGGAAACTTGACAACCATTGACAATATCAACTAAGGAAGGTCGATGACTTCCAGTACCTTGGATCATGGATAGAGAGTAGCAAAAAGGACATAGAAGTTAGGAAAGCAAAGGCTTGGGTAGCTCTATCAAAAATGGATACCATCTGGAAATCAGATCTCTCCAGGCACCTGAAGACTAAGTTCTTTCGAGCCACAGTGGAAAGTGTATTTTTATACAGGGGTGAGACCTGGACACTGACTAAATCACTTGAACAACGAATTGATGGTTGCTACACAAGACTACTAAGGGCAGCCCTAAACATCAGCTGGAGACAACACATGACAAACGCCGAGCTTTATGGTACAATACCACCTGTATCAACCATCCTCCGTGAACGCAGATTAAGATTCAGTGGGCACTGCTGGCGAAGTAAAGACGAGGTCATACCAGATCGACTTT
>JAUCBJ010007976.1:0-38960 GCA_032718475.1 Nemertoderma westbladi
ATTATGCACCATCTTAGATCGGTAGAGGATAGACATAAGTGTGTTAAATAGGAACCACCTTTAGGATCCGCTAAAGTGCACTTGTGCAAATATGTGTGCAAATGTGCAATTTTTTTAAATAAGGTCAAATGGTCTATTATTGGGTTCTTTTCGTTGCAGATAATTTATTTTCATATTAATATGTTGTTTGGACCTTACTGAGCGCATTAGGAGTATGTGTACAAATAACCGGTCCTTATAAGGGTTCGATTGTATAAATTAATAATTAATAAGGTTGTAATATTCTAAAAACCAGTGTGATCTTAAATGAACTTTAAACAATAAATAGAGATCAGATAACAAATGGACCACACAATTTATTAAAAAACTCGCACCTTTTCGGACTTAATATATCGCTTCAATTTTATTAAACAGTGGATATTTGGGGGAAGTTAGATAAACTGCATTTATGCAGTGAATCTAACTTCCCCCTTCATGATATAATATACCAAAGACACACTCTTTGGAGGACCCTGTTGTTTACTATGTAGACTTTGTTCAACCTAAACAACTTATGTCAGATTAACAATTTTATCCTGCAAAATTTCTAAGCAATGACTGGTATGAATAATGCTGATCTTCGAACTATGGTTCTTTAATTAAATTTTATTACTTCAAAATCTATATAAGGATTTACCAGTGAAAGGAGCCTAAAATCCATTATCACAATATAACGGTATCAATAACCACATCTATTATATGTAGATCGTAACAGAGTCAGCCTCGATTCACGTATTATAATTTCAGAGCTGAAATGTTTCGGTGACTATAACTTTCAGATTTCGTATCATACGTACAAACGACTGAGTAGTATATATTAATATTAATGGGATACCGGTATATAGAACAAGTGTACACTGGGAGCGAAAATATATTACATAAAATTTTGAGTAATATAAAATTAACGAGTCCAGTTCGTCTCCCCTCGTGTCATTTGACCCATACACTCATCCCCATCCTTCCCCCTGCATTCACGCTAATCCCTTTACCTCGTGGTCTTTCGTCAAGTATATATTCCGTGTGGGCCCACCTTGGTGGGATAAATATTTCTCCATTTGACGCAACACCGCCGCGGCCGCTATGAGGGAGGTGAATACCGCGGCCGCTCCTTAAGCCGCAGGCCATCGCTAACTATATAGGTTAACTTGGGATTCTGGGGGACTTTTCGATGAAGGAACTGACCAAATTTTTTTATTTTCTCACCAGGGGAGCGGCTCGGAATTCTAAGATATTAGCAACTCTAACATTATTAAATCTAACCCTTCGACGGACACGGCGGACAAAAAACCGTCATTTTTTCGACAATTTTAAAATTTTTTTGAAAGGCGCTCTACAGTGGCTCGAAAAAACCCTAGGTTATTGCTTAGCCGACGCCGGGATACGATAGAAGGGATTAATTAGTGAATTCGTTTTTTTTTTCAAAAAAGATTACCACGCCTTTTTTCCGAAAATGTCCGTCAAAGTTGAAAAAACGGACAAAATGACTTTGCGGGATCCGCTATAACTCGGCTAATATTAATCGTACGGGGACGAAAGTAACGCGGTTGGAAAGGGGAAGAGTGGTACTACCTTCGTATCGAATGGGGGTAAGATATTTATTAAAATTTCGGGTGGAAAAAGGGGCTGTAAATTTGTACGTTTTTGTCCGTCTTTTTTGGAAAACTTATTTCCGAAATGTTTAATTCGACAACGCGGGTAGGAATCCACTAATTCTTTTATGAAACTCTTAGAAGACCATTGGGGCTACGTTCCTATCGAATGGGGGTACAAAAAATATGTCGGCAATAGGGGCCAAAAAGGGCCAGAATTTGTAAAGTAGTTTTTATCGAATAATTTTTTATTTTTAACTTTAGTTGGTTAAGGTACATTCTATACAGTCAATATCCATACGGGGAATTCAAATATGCTATCGGTTTTGCTCCAAGGATGATATTAAAAAAATGAGGGCCAAAATTATAATTTCGCGCTTCAAACTTGCTTCGCGGGAAATCGTCTAGCTCGAAAACTACTTAACTTACGGGAGATTTGTTTACACAGACTTATAGTGCGTTAAATTATCTATCTAACAGCGTTAATCACAGCGCCGGAGGTATTATAAAACTGGAGCGGCAGGCGATCGTGTGAAATATTATATTTATAAAAAGGGACGAAAATTTTTTTTTTTTAACAAATCGCTATTCCATTATAATTTAGCGTATTGCGCCAAAAGTACCTGTAAAAAGTATCAAATTAACTCCGCTATCTTTTATCTTAACATATATAATTAAAATTACGAATTTTAAGGGTCGAAAAATATCGCGTTATTTTGGCCCTTTTTTTTAATTTTTTTGGGGCCAAAAATAACCCCTTCTCAAAAGATTAAGAAAAAAATTACGGCAAAGAATATACCAATTTTATTGAATTTGGACCACCAGAACCGAAGTTAGAGCGATTTTAGTGAAAAAAATAAAAATAATTTTTTTTCCAAAAAAAATAAGAATGGTCAGGTCAATATTGGGTTTCGAACCCGCGAACTTACGTTTCATTAACGTGATTGATAACCACTAGACTATGTTACCAAGAGAATTTGAAATTTTCGAGTGACTATTTTTAAACATTAATAACTTCGGTTCAACTGGGCCGTTTGATCTGAAACTTTTATCATTGGATAGAGGATAGATTGTAGTGTGTGAAATAGGATAAAACTTGGGAAAAGACTTATGTGCACTTAGTGCAAAATGCACTTAAATAGTGAACATTTTTTCGATATTTCAAAGACTATTATTTCTAGTTCTATTCATCGTAGAATGTTATTTTTTGGATTAAAATGTAGTTTGGAGTGATTTCTAACTATAATCGTAACATTTGTTTAACTTTTTATGTCTATAAAGTGACTTAAAATGTCCATGAATATGGTCCAAAATCGCAAATCCAGATTTATTAAATTGGATTTTTGACACTTTTAGCGACTGACACTTGATCATGCACCATCGTAGATCGGTAGAGGATAAACATAAGTTTGTTAAATAAGAACCACCATTACGATCTGCTAAAGTGCATTTGTACAAATAAGTGTGCAAAAGTGCAAATTTTTTAATAAGGTCAAATTATATAGTATTGGGTTATTTTCTTTGCAGATACTTTATTTTCATATTAATATGTTGTTTGAACCTTACTGAGCGCATTAGGGGATATGCGTACAAATAACCGGCCCTTATGAGGCTTCGATTGGGTAAATTAATAAAACATAAGGTTGTATAGTATAATATTCTAAAACCAGTGTGATATTAAATGCACTTTAAAAAATAAATAGAAATCAAATAACAATTGGACCACACAATTAAAAACTCGCACAATTTTGTACTTATTATATCGCTTCAAATTAATTCAACAGTTGATATTTGAGGGAAGGGGGAAGTTACAGTGTGCATTCGGGGGAAGTTTGGTGAACTGCATTTATGCAGTGAATCCAAACTTCCCCCTTTGATATATCATATACTTAAGACATGCTAGGGTGACGGGGAAATATTTGTTACTGTCACACTTTGCTTCCATTTATCCTATCCTTTATTATTACCGCAGTCAGATAAGAGATAATAAATCAGTAAAAACTAAACTAAACTGTCTTTCATGCAAACAAATTTCTAACTAAAGACGGGTGAATGACCATGACCATGGAAATAATTTTAAATATAATTGTATATCAACGTCAAAATACCTCGATGCTTCATCCCATTAGATATGACAAAAGTATACCAAAACCCTAACTATGTACTTTGGTGTACCCCTTTCTCAAAAAGTTTATCATGTTGAACTCTATCAAAAGCATGACTTGAATCAACAAACCAGACATTTACAAGAATTGGATGTCCTTACTACTCACACGTGTTTGTTTGTAAGTTTGTGAGTTTGTTTGTACACACAACTTCTTGCACTTAATGTTGATAGAATTGGATGAAACTTTGTTGATAGGTTCATTATAGAACCTAGTTTTGTATGCAAGGTTTTGGTTGCGAGGGACCTGCTGGTTGCCTGGCGACAGTGAAATTCATTCTAGAATGACCAATCATAATCGTAGAATTCACTCAATCAAAATTATGTCGACAGCCCATAGGGAGCATCTATTGGGCATCATTCGGAAAAATTTCGCTTTATTTCGTTTAGAATGGTAGCAGAAGATAAATTTCCTACAAACAGTGTTTTTTAACTTACAATATACTATACTAAATATATTGTGTACTTCGCCCAATGTTTCGTTTTTCGTTATCAGGCTGCCCTGCATAGGCGCGTACATTATTACAACAATGTTGGTCGCAATGGATCCGTCCATTATTGCCAGCTCTCCGCTGGCAAGCTTGTGTAAATTGTAATCAATGTCTTCTTTCAGGGCAAATATATCAGTATATTATACTTTAAAGGTTTTAAATTGGTTCTTTACCTGTTCCATAGGAGAATGAGGGATTCTAAGATTTCTCAAGGTGCCGCTGCGGCACCAGTTTATAATCGTAGACGAAACTACCAAAGGTCGTCTCCGTATTCCAGCGTGAAGCGGCGATCGCGCGATATCGCTACTCACGAACCGTACAGCGACCCCGAGGAGATCACCATGGACGAAGTTGCCGCTTGTGTGAGTTTCAGTCGGTCCACCGAAACGCTAATGTCTGAAGGCCGCAATCTAAATGGAAGGTGAGTTCGAGATGGGTTCGGTGTATGACTGTATGTATTTTATATGTACCGGTAGTAGTCGTGGGTCTGGGAACTGCGTACCTAGGCTCAATGTATATGGGCTCCATGTATAGGGAAGTCGTGTACGTAGGCGCTGTGTATTGTATATGGGTACTGTAGTACCGTATGTATATAGACTTTCTTGAGACACCTTTTAAAATATACTGGCCTTGAAGATCCAGATAATCTCTTAAAAGTCATTGCGGATAGGGAGCATTCTTAAAGCACACTGCTTCACAGCAAGCCAATTTTGGTAGGCATCCTGGTGAAACAAAATTTTAAGCCAGGATTGTTTTTTAAGCAGCTTCAATGTAGCAGGCCGATTAGATGATGATGTATATGGCTCTGCTGTATAGTCCTCTGTATAGTCTCCCCTTGTACATAGTCTCTGAGTTTTCAGTGGGTTCAAAATAAACAGGAGTGAATCAAATATTGTTATATATTGTATTGGTGAATCTGATTCTAAAATGATGTTATAATATTTTCTTGTAGCCAAGAAACACTCCTTGAAGAGACCCCTCGCAATCCTATTACACAGAATAAAAAGCCCGAAACTCTAAAAATGCACATGGCAGATGTGATAGCGAAAGCTTTTGGGAGAGATATTTCCTCTCCAGTTCCTAAAGAAACGCGTACTAACTCATTTTCAAAGTGGAGGAGAGGAATTGAGGTAAATTTATCAATTTGTTTTTTGTTTTAATTACATAAGGAGTAAGTAGTTGGGAAGGATAATTGTTATTTTATTTTATTTATTTTTGTATTTATTTCAATAAAGACTAGCTGAATAAATTGTACTTTTAAAATAGGAGAGAATAACAAAATTTTACATCAATATTACATTAATTTTAATAACAAATATTATATTCTTTGCCAAAAAAAGTATTTTTTGTTTTGTGAAAATTCCCGACTTCAATAATAATTAGCCTCTATTAATGTAAATTAATAGATCTATATTACGTTAGGCATTCCAAAGATATAGTAAAGAGTAAACAGTCAAGTAGAAAGTTTCATTCGGGCCATTTTTCCCAGAGAATACACACAAAATCTGACGTTATATTTGGCCCATGTGAAGTATACAAGAATTTATTCGGATATATTTAACTTTGCAGTTTACACCCCCATGTGAAGAATACTTTCACATTACCCAGTTTTCAACAAAAAACCAGGTTACTGTTACAGGAAGGGCTGATTCAAACCAAAACAATAAGCGATATATCGTATATGTAGGCCTACACTGATTGTACAGATTAGAAAAGATATAAAAGACTGATAAAAGAAGGATAAATTAAGGATAAATTAGTACAAATTGTTCATATATAAATTCAATACAATTTCGACCGAAAGGTGAAAATGCCACTCATATTCCTACCGGTACTCTCCAGCTGCCACTCATTTACCTACCGGTACACCCAACCATACTCTCCAGCTGTCACCCATTTACCTACCGGTACACCCAACCATACTCTCCAGCTGTCACCCATTTACCTACCGGTACACCCAACCATACTCTCCAGCTGCCACTCATTTACCTACCGGTACACCCAACCATACTCTCCAGCTGCCACTCATTTACCTACCGGTACACCCAACCATACACTCCAGCTGTCACCCATTTACCTACCGGTACACCCAACCATACTCTCCAGCTGCCACTCATTTACCCAGCGGTACACCCAACCATACTCTCCAGCTGCCACTCATTTACCTACCGGTACACCCAACCATACTCTCCAGCTGCCACTCATGTACCTACCGGTACACCCAACCATACTCTCCAGCTGCCACTCTTTTACCTACCGGTACACCCAACCATACTCTCCAGCTGCCACTCATTTACCTACCGGTACACCCAACCATACTCTCCAGCTGCCACTCATTTACCTACCTGTACTCTCCAGCTGCCACTCATTTAACTACCGGTACACCCAACCATACTCTCCAGCTGCCACTCATTTACCTACCGGTACACCCAACCATACTCTCCACCTGGCACTCATTTACCTACCGGTACACCCAACCATACTCTCCAGCTGCCACTCATTTACCTACCGGTACACCCAACCATACTCTCCACCTGCCACTCATTTAACTACCGGTACACCCAACCATACTCTCCAGCTGCCACTCATTTATCTACCGGTACACCCAACCATACTCTCCAGCTGCCACTCATTTACCTACCGGTACACCCAACCATACTCTCCAGCTGCCACTCATTTACCTACCTGTACTCTCCAGCTGCCACTCATTTAACTACCGGTACACCCAACCATACTCTCCAGCTGCCACTCATTTACCTACCGGTACACCCAACCATACTCTCCACCTGGCACTCATTTACCTACCGGTACACCCAACCATACTCTCCAGCTGCCACTCATTTACCTACCGGTACACCCAACCATACTCTCCACCTGCCACTCATTTAACTACCGGTACACCCAACCATACTCTCCAGCTGCCACTCATTTAACTACCGGTACACCCAACCATACTCTCCAGCTGCCACTCATTTACCTACCGGTACACCCAACCATACTCTCCAGCTGCCACTCATTTACCTACCGGTACACCCAACCATACTCTCCACCTGGCACTCATTTACCTACCGGTACACCCAACCATACTCTCCAGCTGCCACTCATTTACCTACCGGTACACCCAACCATACTCTCCACCTGCCACTCATTTAACTACCGGTACACCCAACCATACTCTCCAGCTGCCACTCATTTAACTACCGGTACACCCAACCATACTCTCCAGCTGCCACTCATTTACCTACCGGTACACCCAACCATACTCTCCAGCTGCCACTCATTTACCTTCCGGTACACCCAATCATACTCTCCACCTGGCACTCATTTACCTACCGGTACACCCAACCATTCTCTCCAGCTGCCACTCATTTACCTACCAGTACATCCAACCATACTCTCCAGGTAGCTGCCACTCATTTGCCTACCAGAACACCCAACCATACTCTCCAGCTGCCACTCATTAATTATTTATCTACTTAATACACTTCCTATGAGATGATTTTTCTTATTTGGTTTTAATTATTGAATTTCAAATATGTGGTGTAATGTAACAGTACTGGATGCGCTAAGGTCGTAGCATTGTTCTAGAACTTATTCTGAAAAGATATAAAAAATAAGTCTATATAAGTATAAATAATAGTACATTATCTATTTATTTCCCAACAGGGTGCTCCAAACCCAAAAGACGAACGAATGTACCGCGTTGTTTTAGCGGGTGATGCCGCAGTAGGTAAATCCAGTTTCATTCTCAGACTTTGTACCGGCATCTTCCACAGAAATCTAAATTCAACGTTAGGTAAGTTATTATTATTTATTCTGTATTTATTCGTAAAAATAGGTTTTACCGACAGTTTAAAATGGTCAAGCAAGACAAACTTATTCGTGGGTTAGTGAAATATAATGGCCATATAAAATATATAGACATTGTGTATACATTTGCACAAATCTCAGTTTTAATATTCAATTTTAAAATGAGGCAGTAACAATTTCGTGTCCACATCCTGTTCTTCAGTTGTATGACTTGGTTTTATGGATTACAAGAAGGGCTTCTCCAAGTTTCCTTTGTGTTAGAGGTAGTTAGCAGAGAAGAGAGAGATTGTAGGCCATGTTCTAAAGCTGCATCCCTGAAAGAAATATATAATATACATTTCCCATATGTTTTAAATTGATAACATTTTGATTTGTCAGATTAAAACCGTTTTGTTTTAATTTTAGTTAATTGCCGGGACCTGTAGTTGTAAATCGATTTAGCCCCAATAAAACATAGTCTAATCAGGGGCGGTTTCATGGGGGTATGGGGGGAGGGACACCCCCCAGACCCCCAGACAATATTTGAGTCGGTACAATTCGCACCAGTCGGTGCACGCAGGGTTAAGGCAGTAACACCATGAAACTGTTTTGTGTTGTGATTGGAAAGCAGTTGTAATGACAGTGAAAGAGGGAAAAATTTATTGAACTATAACACAGTCAGAGGGTAGGTGTAAAACGCGCATCCGGATCCGGATTCCAAAATTATCAATTAAGGGAAAGGAGCAGGTTACAGTGGCACGTTATTTTATCCAAAACAATAAACTAAAGTCAATAGAACAGGTTATAGTTTTATTTTTGGGAGTTATAAAAATGTAAAAAAAATCGACTTCCGTAGGGACAATGTTAAATGTAGAATCCGGATCCGGATCCGCGTTTTACTCTGACCCGTAGTCAGAGTGTAGGAATACTTTGACTATGGTAATAGGCCTTTCTATGTTATCTTTGTTTAAATTTAAATATAATATTTATTTATTATAGTATTATACTGGTACTACAATACTGACTACTTACTGTATTCAAAATTGTCAATTTCATAAATAATGAAAAAGAGACGAAAACCCACGGGCAGCACTGCGATATCTCATCGCGGTCAACGCTACAAAGTAAAATGCAAAACAGATACAGTGTTGGTGTGGAGCTATATTTAATAATGATTACAGGATAGAACACAATAAAAAATGTCACGATGTAAAGACTGAAATGGAAGACTTAGAGTCATTGTAACTGATAGCATGTGAAAAGGATATTGTTGAAACTATCGAATTGAGTACAATAATTAAGAACTGGATTAAAATTGGATTTAAAAAACGTAGAATTTAATTCAAATAATTAAAACCATAATTTGTAGAATTGAATTATATTACTAGTATTATTATGTTATAGTACTATTATAAAGTACTGTAGCCTACTACTTCGTTTTAAACATTAATAATTAGTCATTTTATAAGTTATAGTTATTAGTTATGTTATAATTATTAATTACTATTATAATTATATATAATTATTAAATACTATTATAATTACCACCGCATAAAAATATATATTATTTTTTATTAAATTGTTACTTTTTCGCTCGAATGTACCCCAAATTCGGGAGGAAAGGTTTCACTTTTTTACCTAAGGAAAATAGTAACCCAAGATTGCATTGATTTTACTTTTTTTCCCTGAGAAAAAAAAAATAAATAATGATACTAATAATAAAAGTAATAAAAATTTTGTAACACTATATCGCTCTATCTTCTATTAAAGAATTGAGCAACAAAAAGTACCAATTTAAGAATAAATTACCTATTACATGGTAAAAAACTAGAACTTATTATTCACTACTGGTCTAGCGCAGCCCCTGAGTTTAATCCATATCGTTATTAACACAGGTGTCGATTTTCATGTAAAAAACCTCGAGGTTGATAACAAGCTGACAATGTTACAATTGTGGGACACTGCCGGTCAGGAACGGTTTCGTTCCATAGCGCGTTCCTATTTCCGCAGGGCTGACGGAGTTCTACTTCTGTATGACTGCTCATGTGAACAGGTAAATACTTCAATAAAGGTTTATTTTGGTTCCCCATTTTGGAACCCTAGTGCCTGAGTACTAACAGTGGCCCAAGTGGCCCTAAATGCTAGGTAGTATCTGAGGGAAGACCCCATGTCCTATTTTATTGTTTTAATATTAATATTACAATCCCTCTAAAGTCGTGGTTGTCAACATCATATAATTATATGTGTGATTGTGACAGTTGTAATAATGTCAGTGTTAGAATATCATGTTAGAATATCAACACAAATAAACTGATATCTTTAAATTGTTGAATTTTAGTCATTCTTATCTGTCCGAAACTGGGTAACAAACATTGCGGATTCCGTTACAAAACCAACCCCTATCATGATTTGCGCGAATAAAACGGACCTACGGGATCACGAAAGTAAACGAAGCGAATCCAAGCGAAAATCCGGGTTTGTTTCTAGAATACAAGGCCAAGCGTTGGCAAAGGAAGTCGGGGCCTTATTCACAGAAACCAGTGCAATGGACGGCAGTAATGTCTTGGAGGCGGTAATGGAACTGGCCAGGTTTGTTTTGGTTAACACTAAGGTCCCGGGAAATATCCTTTGGTTTGCCCTACTTTTTCATCAGCTGATATGAATGGTGATTTATAAACTATAATAATAATTTATGTATTCAATAATATTATAATCAGTAAATTGATTTTCCAGAATACTGCGCCTGGAGGAGGATAATGAAGTAAGAATGGGCGGCCTCATATTAGAAGAGCAGCAAGATAAGAAAACTCCATGTTGTACATAAGATGCCGGTACCGGTTGTTATTAGCTGATTAGGAATAGAATTACCAAGCGTTGGTAAACATCTAATCAAAATAGTATTATGTATTTTATCTATAATTTCTTAATTAATGACATAATCGAATCAATCAAGAACGAACGGTTGATAATGAAAGTAATTTATTGATTGGTGCAAATTGAGAAAATTATTAATAGGCCTATATTAATTTTATGTTCAAATTCATCATTAGATTGTTTGAAAAATTATATAAATGATACATGGTGCGAGGAGTTTTGCGTCTCTAATCTGAAATATTTAAAAAAAATTGATCAATAATATAATAATGCAGCCTTTATAGCAGCATTTATATGAAAATATTTGAAATACTTCAAATATTTGTTTTCAATATTATATAATAATATTTAATATTTTTTAATATATTTATCATTTTTAAATCAGTATTTGTTAAGATTATTGCATATTGTAGATTTGCTGCGGTGCTGTGAAATTTCGTTGCCTCGGTGGTTTTGTTTAGAAGTTATGACATTTTCTCCATGTAGCTGATAACTGTATAGTACTTATTATTACAGATGATGCAACCAAAAATAGACGATAATAATACAATTTATAACCTCCCTTATTTAAAAGGTGCATGATTTTGGTAACTAACTTGGCTCAACAGTCAGACATAAACTTACGAAAACCATGTTAAAGGTCTTATGGGCTAAAGTTAAAGTCGATGTAAAATGTCATATAGCCATGGTTTACATTAACTCCAATTCATTTAATGGTTTACATTGATAGAATGATTTCATACAATTGTATATAACTTTAATAACGTTTATGGTATGTAATTATTTATTTACACAATTTCTGCACCTCATAGTCATACAGTAGGCCTAATTTATTATACTGTAATTGTATTACCCGCGAATGAGTCTGGCCGTAGGATATGTGTTGTAAACCGTGTATATATGTAGTGAGCCAATATGGATGTGTTTTGTTTTTTACTGTTATTTTCAATATTTAACGCATTTAATAAGAAATTACACATCAGAATAGCTTCTTTCTGTACGTAGCCCTACATTACAGACAGTTAATTTTCTCATTGTTTAATTTTCGTTAATTTTTAACACATTGTTATATTAGTACAGTATCATTGAATTTAATATTTAAGAATTTATCATTTATCAGTAGAATATACATTATTTTAGGAGGAATCTTAAAAACGAATTCATTGGTAGTGAATGAGATACTAGAATATTGATTAATTTCTTTGAAAGAAAAAGTATGCAGGTTGGGTTGGTTAACTGTTAATCTTTAAGGGCAGTTGGGCTGATATATATATTTTTTAATTTTTAATTATTTTAATTTCCACTTTACTGAACGTCCCAGAGGGAGTTTTTAAGTTTATAATTATTTGAATTAATAATTATCTTTTTATTCCTAAATTACATCATTCTACTAACGTATTTCTTTTTTGTATTTTTATGTTATTGTTAATTATTTTCGGTTTAGAATTATGTTAATCGAAATATTATAGTGACTACCATGTTCTGTTCAGACTGGCCTTATTGAATAATATCACCTATAGTTACGCAGTTATAATAGGAAGATTCCAGACCGCACCTTCGTACTTACTATGTTTGTTGCCTTTGTTGCTGTTGTGATAATTGATTGTGTTAATTTATTATATTTTTATTGTATGCGTTTCAAATTTTCGTGTTTTCGAATTGCAGAAACGTGAATATAATATCGTAATAGATTACAAAAATACGCCGAACTTATTTGAATTTTTCCAGTTTACCATATTATTTTATTCAACGAATACCGTGTTTGATAAAATATTACTATAATAAAATAGAGTAAAATGTTAAAATCCTTCAAAAATATATATTGGAATTAGTTCGTAAATAACCTTAACAGAGATTGCAGATCTCTACTTACTGCGATGAGTATTTGGTTGATATTGTCGTTGGTCTGTGATTAATTACCATTTGTCTTCTCCGTTTGCTATACCAATAATATAAAAACGTATTGACATATCCATAATAATATATTTGGTGAAGTATTTCAGTATATTTTTATACGTCCTTATATTAATTTGTATTATATTGCCTTATTATTCTTCATTAATAATAATTGTAATATTTACGTTTATATTTAATTTACTCTGTAATATTTAATAAGACGGCAATATTAATTTATGTAAAATAAATATATCGGTTTTGTTAATTTGTGTTCAATATTGAAGTTATTTTAATTTTAATGTTAAATTAAGAGACTGATGATTTGCAATATATAATGTACACACATGTTTGGAGGTTACATGTGGGCCAATGTACAGTATACAATAAGTAAAATAGTGTGTATCAAATGGTGTATTAAACTGCATCACCATTATTAGTGTGTAGGCCGTAGGGGTCTCCCTATAGCTGTCAAGTTGAGATCCGTGCGGATATTTTAATTCCAGTGGATTCTCAAAAGTCATTTTGCTGTTGGATTGGATATTGCCATTAACCCAGACAATACTGATGTAAAACCTGTCGATTACATCTTAAATAAAAGGCAAATAAAAGGTAAATGTACTGCATTATGTCGGCATTATTGGTTGGTATGGGTGGCTATCGGTATGGATACCTAATGTATAAATATTCCTGGTGTTTATGTCAACACCGACAATGTTAAGAACAAAGCCATGATATTTCGAATTCTTAATAACAATTACAAATAACATTTAACAATAACATTAGGCCTACATTCTATAACAAAGACCCGTAGTGAGCGAATAAAATAATAGGTTACCTACACGTTGGGTTCATGACGAGTGGAAATTGATCGTGTAATATAACTTAAATCAAAAGCACGGCGTTCCTCCACTTCCTTAGCCTCTATGACAATGTTTTTATGTTATGATCTAATATTGGGGCGAATTTCTCTCGGCCTAAAGTGGATTTGTATGATATACAAGCGCGAAATTGCGCAAAGGTCCGCGTCTACTAGCGTATGAACTGTCTCCTTGAATGTCTTACTACCAATTACTTACTACGTCTTACTACAACAAAAAACATTCACCGGAATGGGGGATTGAACACGGTACCTTGAGATTCCAAGTCGCATGCTCTGCCAACTGAGCCACAAGGGCCGTATCAATCCTTAATACCAAAATCTAACGAGAAATGAACAACACCAATAACGGAGTGAATACTAGAGGTCTCGCTACGCGGACCTAATAACGGTATTTAAAGTGTATAATTCTATAATGATGTACAGTGTGTATGTAAGGTTTCTTGCAGCAAATAATACATTTTAACTGTAATAAGTATTATAATAAGCAGACAAGTTTATAATGAACTGATGAATAGATATAGGATAGCGCTATTAATTTGCACCCACTAGGACTACTGTACGGGCCATCTTCAGGCAATAAATGTAAACAAAATCACGAATAAATTATCTAGTCCTAAAAAAACTAAGAAGACACTTGGTAACAAATACAAATAAGTTTTATGTATCTAATCTACTGTACATTATTATTGGTCAATAGGTGGTCGACTGGGTCGCTCCGTGAGATAAGAGCGTAAATAACCAACTAACTACCAACTACAACCACCAACTAAAGACGCCAACTTCGTGGGGAGCCTAACGAAATGAGACTATGCCAATAACTTTGTCAAATTTGAAACTGTCGAGTTGAAAATCTGTTGGCGTCAAGAGGATCAAAACTTGAGATTTTTGAAAGAATTTAAGACACCATCAGTTCAATAGTCTCCCGCAAGATACATACATACATGTCTAATCCTTAATTGTCATCCCATTCCTTTGCTTTATACCGTTCAAGTTGAAACTTGTCAGATGTGTTCTAGAACACAGCCAGCGTGTTTGTGGTTATGGTAATCATTCCACAGTGCTCTAGTTTGTCACTAGAGGCGTGAGGAGAGATGTCTGAAAATGATAAACTTCTCACATTTCAGTGAATTTAATATGTTTAAACTGCATCTTGGTATATATGTATGTAATAAACCAAATGCCGCGCACAAGATTGTGCACAGGTTGGTCCACACGGCGAAAACAATGTGGAGGCGATTTTGTTCTAGTGTCAAGCTTGGAGGAACCAATGGGACACCTCCAATGTTATACAGTGTCTGGGACATTGTACTTGACACAGTGAACCCGGCGTAGCATTCTTGTGAATGTGCCATCCATACATTTGGTGTCCTCAGCAGTTAGAGCCCAGCATGGACTCCCATAGAGGAGTACTGGAACTACTGCTGCTCTAAATAAGCAAAAAGCAAGCAAACAGTCGGCCGAAGCCGGAGGCGACCCGAAAGCTCCTCTTTCGATAGCTGCTGTGGGCGCTACTTCTATCCCAAGATTTGCTCCCAGTTATTTAACTGGTACTCATTTTATCGACCCCAGTGGATGAAAGGCTGAGTGGACCCTGGCGGGGCTGAACCTACAACCATTAGATTGCAGGCCCGGCGCTCAACCAACTGAGCTACCCCGCCTTCTCGTACCCCGCTGCTCTAAATAATCGGACCTTAAGTTTCCGATTCATTATATGTGACTTCCAAATCCTGGAAAGCCTATCCTATTCAAGGCTGCCCATGCCTTTCCCTTACGTTTTCGAAGGCATCAGGATCCAAGATCCCAGGTTACATGGGCAGAAATGAAAACCTTCATTCCTTTTGTATTATTGTATATTATCCTTTCTTCCTGATTGATAACTGGCAAATAACATATTCTAGACCTCAAACTGCGTTTTTGTGGGGTCTTAAATCGTCAGCTGATACCCAGTCTGCCGCTTAGGGAGTAAAAGTAGCCATCATCTGCTTATATTTTGTTTGTTTATTATAATTATTATGTAAAATATATACACAATAATTACATAAAGCTTGACATTTATAATGGATTATACAATTCATTCTCCAAGTTCCAAAAAAAATAAGAAAAATCGATTGAAACTAATAATTAATATTATGCAGGTGATTTACTTGATGTTAGGACAATTGCAACCCATGATTTTGGGAAAAATTTATGGGTCGCAATTGTCCGGATCCAGATAAAAAGATGTAATTATATCATTGGTAAATAGCATTGTATCGTTGTATATCATAATTACGGCATTAAGTTTAACAAGTAGTAATGTTAATAGTTATTGGTATGTTGAAATATAAATATGCTAATCAGAATTAGTCAACTCCTAGCGGTTCATCTGCACACATTATAAAGTGCCGTTTGGCCGTAGACGTGTTGAACGAGTTCGCATTATGGGTGCTGGGGGTTGTGGACAACGTAATGACCTACTACTACTAGGATCGGCATGCTGCATTGCAGCTGCATTTTTAAGAATGCTGTGCCGGCTTATCGACAAATCGCACCGCCACAACTCCCTATCACCCATGACATTTGCTAGATCATCCGCATCTTCAAGGCCAGTGTCCTTTAAGATGCGTCTCAAGAAAGTCATGGGCTGTCCACCATGCTTATTCACTCCATGAGGCTGTCAAGGTACAAGACTATGCACTGGCTGGTCCTCACGGCGAAAGCAATGTCCTGCACGTAATGACCACTCACTGTCTAAACAAACACTATATAACAATAGGCTAACATAAGCTACACTGTTAGTGTGCGTGAGTTCCTGCAGCTTTTATTTGTTTGTGGCTGCCTCTGGCTATGTTTGTGGCAGGAATGTTTGAACGCTTATAAGTCAGTCAATCAAGGATGAAATGGAACCAAACTTGGTACACATGTAGTCTATAAAAAATTTTGAAATTCTACACACAGACAGACTTCTACAGTTCCCCTGTCTGCCGCTAGGGGGCGAATTAACAGAAACGTAAAAATAGCTGTAATTATAGAACCAACGATCAGATTCATCTGAAATTTAGTAGTAGTTACCTAAGAGCATTGCTTAATTAGAAATTCTACAGAGACTTTTACAGTTCCTGTCTGCCGCTAGTGGGGAATTGTTAAAGCTCCAGTTCAACGTGCTTAGTACGGTTTAATAAACAATAAATTAATTATTTTATTCAATACAGTAATTATAACAGTAAAATGCAATGTATTCTATTTTTTAGTAAAATCAAGAGACAGGAGGGGGGTGGGACTGGACGCAAATCCCATCTTGGCGAATTAATATCCCGCCTCAATATTAATTTCTCAATTTTGGGAAAGGAGCAGGTTACAGTGGCACGTTATTTTAACCAAAACAATAAAGTAAACACAATAGAACAGGTTACAGTTTTATTTTTGAGAGTAATCAGCTGTTGTTATTTGCGTCCAATTTCCCCTGGAGAGGGATTAATTTTTATTGCGTCCAGTCCCCCCCCCCCCCCCCCCCCTATCTTGAAATCAAATACCAAAAATATATTTATTATATGAACAATCTATTTGGAAATTGTAAGTTCGGCCTATCTCTTTACCATAAGCTCAGTATCTTTATCTGGTGTGTTTTTATTATTTTACCAATTATTTAATACGTTTGATAGAATTGAACAACACCGCCCAACACAACCAACTCTCTATCCGCCTCGAGCTGTCGAGCATCGAGAATACGAGAAACTCGATCGAAATACCTGCTTATCCCAGTAGTATCCATCCGTAGTCACCGGACCGCTGCGGTTTACTCACGTAGAACAGTAGAATTCCCGCAGCTTTCGACCCAATTCGACAACGAATTCGCTTCACACTTTCACGTCGCAGAGAACGTAATCCAGTGCGATACAAGTATGCCCGACGTTCAACCATTTCCCCCAGGCGATACCAGGATCCGGGCCGCCGCTAAACCCAGATCGCAATCCTCGTCGATTCGTCCAGTCGTCGACGTAAGTCAGTAAGTGGGACTCTTCCCACCGCACTCCAAGGTGGGTGACCGGAGTGAGGCATGAGGAACTTGGCAGTGGCCCGCATTACGATCTGACCGACCGCCGTATTCCCAGTGTCTGAGTGTAGTAAATACCCAAATAGAATCGTACTGACAAACAAGCAATTCCGTAGCACTGCGTAGTATTCCCCCATGAATCACCTCTTGAAGCAACTCGGCTGCTCGGGTCCAGATACATCGGACTGTCGGGAGCGTTTCAGACAGTAATGGCAGAATGGAGCGGCATTTGCGAATATTTCCAATGGTTTTATAATAAATAAGGGGATTAAATGCTAAAACAAATGGATTATTCCTAACCCCACCCCAATACAGCAGTATACCTAACAGTATATAGCTTGTACCACAGTACCATAATCTGATAATCAGCACAGTCAGCCTACGCTAATTTCACAGCAAAGTCCTTGTCATGGCCTGTGTGTAGTAGGCCATGGGTGGTACCTACGGTGCGCACTACAACTGACAACGGCAGTACAGCAATACGGTGTACCGTGCCAATGCAGCAATGACTGAATGATTAGCGGTAACTATCTAAACTATTATATTATTATTACCGGTGCCGGTACTGGGCTAATTAGGCCTAAACTTTAATCACCGCAAGGGTTGCCGGGGTTAATTAGATTACATGATATGGCATGTCTGCAGTGTATGGTACCGGCTGACCAGTATTGCAGTATTGACTGATTGCAGGATTCTCGATTCAGGGATTGAGTACAGCCTGACAGTACCGGTACACATGGTACATGCAGACAACCCCAATGTATTGCAAAATTTGTCAGAAATCAGCTGATTTATCCTACAGTAATAATAATTTAACGCATTTTAAATTTGGATAAATAAATTTATTATAACTGCAATAACAGTTACACTGATGCTGCACGAAGACCCCACGCAAATTCTACTTGGAAAATTTTCAAACTTTTGCCAAACAACATGTGTACCAAGTTTGGATAGATTTCATCAAGGATTGGCCGAGTTATTAACGTTTAAAATAAAATACTGAAAAAAACGCGACAGAACGACAGAACGACAGGTTGATTAATGGTACCCCTACGCTAAGGCTCACTCACTTCGTGGCTCGCCCCACATTGCACACGGAGGTGAGATTTAACTGCAGATTTAAAAGAATGTTGATTATCTAGGTTTTTAATTTCATTTGGCAGAGCGTTCCAATTTTTAATGCCGTTAAAAAAGAAAGTATCAGATTTGAAGGATTTACAATTCGGGAGGAAGAAGTTTGAAGCACTAGCTCTGGTACTATAAGAGTGTGATCACGTACTCTGTTGAATTTTTGTTTTAGGTAATTGGGGCATTTACCATTATACACTTTATGCACATGGTTAAGGCGTAGCTGCTTAACTCTACTATCTAAGTTAAGTAGTCCAGATTCAGAAAAGTCATCTGGAGTTAGGTGGTGCCCAGGTTTGTAGTCTTTAATAAATCGTACTACTTTATTCTGAGCTACTTGTATTTTACATTTAAGCTGTTTGGTTAAGCCTTCATACCAAGAAGAGCATGCATGCATACTGCATAGTCCATGTGACACTGTATTAAAGAAGAGCAAAGTAACTTGCGGGAGTCGGTAATTAAACTATTTTTATTTCTGTATAGAAACCTAAGCCTACTGTTAACTTTCGAGAAAATATTTTTCACTGTGCTTTCTCCTGATAAGCAGTTATCCAATGTGGCGCCTAAATATTTAACTTCCTTTTTATTTTCAATCTTATGTCCATTACTAGTGACTTCAAACTTAGTTACCTTCTTTAATTAACTTTCTTTTGGAACCAAACAAAATACTTTCAGTCTTACCGTAGTGAATGGATAGCTTATTATCAACCAACCACTCATTACAGGATTCTAGAACTGCACTTAACTTTTGGGAAATATGGATAGGATCTTTATGAGAGAAAATAAGAGCACTGTCGTCGGCATATAAAATGAGTTTAAAATCGGGATCTATACTACTTATCATATCATTTACATAGCATACAAAAAGCATAGGACCTAATATACTACCTTGCGGTACACCACAGGTAATCTCTTGTACAGTAGACTGCGATTTGCTAATGACTACAGTTTGACCTCTGTCTGACAGGTAGGACTTGAACCAGTCTATAGAACCTACACCCATCAGGCCTAACTTACCAAGCAGAATTTCGTGATCTACTGTATCGAAAGCCTTTTGTAGGTCCAACATTACCATACCAGTATATAAACCCTTTGCGTTATTACATCTAATTGTATCAGTTAAGTTAATAAGGCAGGTGTCTGTAGAATATGATTTACGAAAGCCGGACTGAAGTTCATAGATCAGATTTAGCCTACTAAGATGTGCCTCCAGCTGTAGAAAAACAGAACGTTCTAGAATTTTAGATACAATACTTAAGATACTAACAGGGCTGTAATTACAGGGTTCTACTTTACTATTCTTTTTATACAGAGGAACAACCTTAGCTAATTTCAGTTCGTCTGGAACTACATTTTCTACGATAGAGTAATTAATAATAAAAGTTATAGGCACTTTAAGTACTTCAGCACCATCCTTAAGAAAACGGGCAGGTATTAGGTCTAGACCGGTACTTTTTGAGGCTGATAGGCTAAGTAGATTTTGAAAAACGAAATCCTCAGAAACGGGTTCTGAATTTTGTAACTTTTCTAAATAAAAATTATTTAGAGTTTCGGACCCTATACTATATTTATTACTTGGTAACGGTAACTTCTTAATTAAATTAGAGGCAACATTAGTAAAATAATTATTAAATAAATTACTAACTAGAGTATGATCATGAATCAGCTCACCGTTATCTTGCATAACAATATTCGATTTAGATTTAAGTTTTTTATAACCTAAAGATTTTAGGGTAGACCATAGACTTTTTGGATTATCTTTATTCTCACTTATTTTGTTGTACAAATATTCAGATTTAGGTTTTTTTATTTCCCGTTGGACAAGGTTTCTATATTTGCAGTAATTATTATAATCAGCTAAGACACGGTATTTCCTAAATTTATACAAATAGTTATCTCTTTCTCTGATATTACTAAGAATACCCGAGGTCATCCAGGGCTCAGTGCGTTGTTTAAGACTAATTTCTTTAATTGGTGCTACAGTATTAAGTGCCTTTAAAAATATATCTTTAAAAACAGTGTACGCAAGGTTAATGTCAGCGGCCTTAAAACAGGGTTCCCAGTCTGAATTAACTAACAAACTTAAAAAGCGTTCCTTGCTGTAATTTTTCATAGACCTAACTGTTACTGTTTTATGATCCCCGAAAAAAGATTTTTGTGTCTTTCTTGTACAAAAAACTATAAAATGATCGCTTAGACCTATAGGTAAATCCCCAGATTGAGAAATAATATCGGTATTATTACAAAGGATGTAGAAGTAGAAGAGTAAAGTAGAAGTTTTACTGGTAATTCTGGTAGAATCTCGAATAATTCGTTTTAAACCAAACAAATTTAAAATACTTTGGTACTGTTTACAGATGGGGGATGCTTTGTGATGGTAACAGATATTAAAATCAACTAAGAAATATATTTCACAGTCTGACCTAAGATTACATAAAATTGTATTTTCAAAGTTTTGCAAAAAAATCTGATTGTTTAGGGGGCCGATATAAAGTACCGATTAAAATAGGTTTAGTTTTAGGAAGTAAAAGTTCCACCAGTAAACCTTCGTCACAAGACTCTAAATCTTCCCTACGATTAAAAGCTAAATCACATCGAATGTAAGTACAGACACCACCACCGTGTCTGTCCCTATCCTTACGTAGAACTACATAATTATCAATATAAATTTCTCCATCAGAAACGCTATCATCGAGCCAAGTTTCAGAGATTGTTAAAACTGCTGGGTTGGATTTTTTTATTAAAATACGAATTTCGGAAAGTTTGGGAAGCAGAGATCGTGCATTTAAATGCAAAAAATGCAGACCTTTTTTCTTAAAAAATTTAAAAGTTTCACTCACCGCATCACTTGGAGTTTGCAGAGGCGATGTGAGGAATGAATCGTCGGTTTCTGATTCTAAAATTGTATCATGAAAGGGAAGTTCGGTAAAAATACAGCTATTGCAGAGAAAACTTGGCTCAAGATTGTTTCTGGTGGAGAATAAATTACTGCTACGTTAACATTTTAAATGTACAAATGTGCAGTTAAAGTTAAATGTACAGATAAAGTAATGGTACGGAAATAAACTTATTAATTCTAGCAAATAAAGTTAATATTGGTACTTGCTACTTCGGATTTGTCAACTGCTGATGGGTTATACAGATTACAAAAATGTTGAAGCCATTTTGAAAGATATAGTAAGTGAAACCCGTGGAAAATCCTTTCAAAACTGGCATTTAATCGTATATTTACCGCCTCTGTAACCATTGAGTGTGTCTAACCTACATATACACCAATGCAATCAATGCCCGGGATGTAGTAATTCAGTGACCCCCCCTAAATTTATGAGATTGCATGAAATTTGAATGACAGATAGATTTACAGATATATCTAATGCCTATATAATAATACTTCGTTGATATTCATACACTAAAAACGTTCTAGAACAATCTTGTAGTTATTATTAAATGTAATAAATTCCCTGCAGCGTAATGGAAGCAAATACATGCAACTTTCGAATGCCAATATCTCAGCTATTTCCAAACCAAATTTAAATGTTTTTATATATATTTAGAATCCTTGCAATGCCACCTTTCCATTATTAGTACCAACAAGTCACTATAAGGTTGAAGAATGACTGCAGTTATTCCGGCTAACCCTTTAAGAGTAGGTAGGTTACAATAACAAGGTTTCAAATTCCATGTAAGCTAATTAAGATTTGTATAAAATTGGGGGGGGGGGGGGGGGGGGGGGGCAGTCATTAAATTATGACACACTATATTTCAGGCCATGGTGTACATGTGTTAGATTATAAGAAATAGCCCCACTATTGGTCAGTTGCACATAGCATTTGTGAATTGACGAATGTAATCAACTGAATGTACTAGTGTTTAAAGAGCCGTTTCTTTAAAAAAAAATGAACCTCTAGGTGGCGTTATACCTATCAGTTCTAAGATCCGCTGTTCATGAGTAAACACATAGCTAGGTGGCGTGCCAACTCTAGGTGGCGTGCCAACTCAAATGCATGTAAGGTTGAAATTGTGGGGCGAGTGAGAACTGCGAGCCATCATCGAATGGTTATAATTATACAATGGCCGTTTTCCAAAAACTTGAGTGGATGCGTAGGCCTATATTTGTGTATTAGAGACAGATAATACAGTTTATTAACGATAGGCTATGAAAGCATACGCTCAAACATTTGAACTTTCTATTAACGTAAGGGTATGTATCACATCAGCTATTATGCCGCAAACACTGTGTGGACACAAATTGCCGGCGTTGTTATGCGTCGAAATGCAATGTGCTATTATTTTATAATAGTTTACTTCGGCCGTTTGGCTATAGATTATTTTCCAAGGCGGAGATGAGCCCTGGCTGGTCATTTAAACCCTTTTATTACTAGTACTACTACTACTAGTATCGGCATGCAGCATTGCAGCTGCATATTTAAGAATGCTGTGCCGGCTTGTCGGCAAAATTGCGCCGCCACAACTCCCTATCACCCATGACATTTGCTAGATCATCCGCATCTTCAAGGCCAGTGTCCTTCAAGATGCGTCTCAAGAAAGTCATGGGCTGTCCACCATGCTTATTCACTCCATGAGGCTGCCAAAGTACAAGATTATGCACTGGCTGGTCCTTACGGCGAAAGCAATGTCCTGCAAAGCGGAGGCGATTTTGTTCTAGTGTCAAGCTTGGGGGAACCAATGAGACACCTCCAATGTTATATAGTGTCTGGTTGGAGATGTGTGCATTGTACTTGACACAATGAACCCGGCATAGCATTCTTGTGAATGTGCCATGCAGAGATTTGGTGTCCTCAGCAGTTAGAGCCCAGCAAGGACTCCCCATAGAGGAGTACTGGAACTACTGCTGCTCTAAATAATCGGACCTTAAGTTTCCGATTAATTCTCGGTGACTTCCAAATCCTGGAAAGCCTATTCAAGGCTGCCCCATGCCTTTCCCTTACGTATTCGAAGGTCCTCACCTGACTTCCGGATCCATGATCCCAGGTAACAGAAGTCGTCCACATGCTCAAGCATACCATCCTTTGAGCTTATGCTCATCCGATCAGAGACTTGCTGAGAACTTTCAAAGTTAACTGTCATAATTTTGGTCTTTCTGGAGTTAATAAAAAGACCAACACTAGAAGCAGCATGTTCTAATGAGCTGAGGAGCCGTTGGGCTCCCTCTAGTGATTCTGAGAGTACTCCTAAGTCATCAGCAAAGTCTAGATCAGTTAGGTACTTGGCAGGATTTCCTCGACTTCTGGAGCCAGTAGGTGGAGTCATCATCACCCCATCATCATTATGATGATCTAAGGACATGCGTAGAACATAGTCAACCACAATTATGAACAAGAATGGTGCAAGTGTGTCTCCCTGGAGGACGCCCCATAACACTTCAAATGGTTCTGTGTCACCGTCAACAGTAGACACAAATGTTGTCGAACCATCGTATACTGATCTGATTGCTGCAATAATTTCATCAGGAATCCTATATAATGAAAGTATGCTGAACATACGTGAGCGAGAGACTGAATCAAAGGCCTTGAAGAAGTCAACAAAGATAACAGCCAGATGCCTGTCTTTCTTTTTTGATAACTCTTCAATTATCCTTCTAAGTGCCAAAATGGGCTCCATGGTCCCACGACCTTTATGGAACCCATTCTGATTTCAACGGAGCAGTCTCTCAATGGGATCCCTGATGCGATTTAATAGAATTCTATTGTATAGCTTTTGTAAAAGCCTTTGCTGAATTGCCCCGTTATTTTTATTATCTTTTACATTAAAATACTCTGTAGTTGATTTAATAAGTGTAAGAGACCGTATTATTGCTGTATCGGTGTTTTTAGAGGATCTAAGACCTATTTCCTCCGTATGTGTACTGTGAAAGGCATATTTTGTGATTCTATGGCAATTCGTGACGCAAAGGGGTGATAGCTACTCTTGAACAGTAGTTACTATGACTACGGTTAACAGCTGACATTCATACGTGTTGATTTCCTTTGTTCTACGGCGTCTCTCAGTTCAGTCAGCCAATGAGAGCGTTTTTGTGGCTCCTTGTACAGAAAATTTCCGAGAAATGACGCAATGCCTATGTGCAGTGTTTTCATTCAGTCTTGAGCCAAAGAAAGAACGGCTTAGAAGTTTTTTGTGCTGTACTGCTTTTTAGTCGTACACTAGTAGGTTTAATTATAAAGGGCATATATCCTTTAACTGACTACTGCAATTTAACATACCTGATGACTGCTGACTGATCATACATGCTGACTGCTGAAACATTGCAAACTCGTAACAATCAGTGTTCAGTTGTTGTTTTATACTGCTATTTGCGGTCAGTTCTTCATAATATGGTTGATGAATTATTATATTTGGAATAACGATAAACAACCCCGAAACCCAATGTTCTTGATATACCGAAGGTAAGAGAGAAGGGTTACAGATAAACGATTGTGACTTATGTTAAAGTGGTTTGAAGTGAATCTAATGTTATTTGATAGACCCTACATGAGTCAGCCTGTGTTCCTTTTATATGTGACTAAAATCAGTGAAGATTGGCAGATTAGTGTGCAGTATTGTGCAGCATTGTGTATGAGTGAGTCTGTTAAAGAAGCAATTCCTAAAGAATGCGCCATATATGTGAATTATAATTAAGCCATATCGTTGTGAGTAGTTTAAGTCATAACTCTGTTTATATAGATAAAGCGCCACGTCCTAAAGGAACTGTTAATATTACCGAAGGTGAATAATATTGTCAGAGATTATATAATACTGTCAGTCGAATAATACATTAGGCTTACATAGCAATAAAATTAAACCGTCGAACCCAATCTCCCGGGAATATCCAGCGGGTGAATGGTCGCGCACGGATTGGTTTCGACTAGTGTAGTGAATCAAATACTTGTCATAGACTAAAAGCAGATTTAATATCTAGAAGACATCTTAATTTGGTGGGTTAAACTGCCAAAGGTCTGAAAGCGCGAACAGCTTTGCAGCAATCGAGATCAATGAGATTCCCCGAAAAGAACCATAGAGTGTTAGGTTGCCCTTCTTGGGAACTGGCACCAACTTATTTGTTTTCATTTCTTGTGGGACTCTTGTTGTACGGTACATGTCTACTATGATGGGAAAGATGAGCTTTAAACTACCTACACTACTACTACCACAATCAGCATGATGCATTGCAGCTGCATTATATATATATTACATATATATTAAGAATGCTGTGCCGGCTTGTCGTTGTCGACAAAATTGGGCTGCCAAAACTCCCCATCACCCATTACACTTGCTAGATCATCCGCATCTTCAAGGCCAGTGTCCTTTAAGATCCGTTTCAAGAAAGTCATGGGCTGTCCATCATGCTTATTCACTCCATGAGGCTGCCAAAGCACAAGATTATGCACTGGCTGATCCTCACGGCGAAAGCAATGTCCTGCAAAGCGGTGGCGGCCTTGTTCTAGTGTCAAGCTTGGGGGAATCAATTGAAATTTATATTGTTATTTATTGAATTATATAAGAATTATATTATTGAAATTTAAGACTATTTATTGAAATACAGACAGTACAAAAGAACATAATAAATACAGTCTACAACCAATATGATTACTGCTGTCATTACTGCCGCAGGGCACCTTCTTATACTGCTGTACTGTTCCTGTTCCTGTAGCTACATAGACCCTCTTCCTAGGGCAAATCTGGTCCTGTAACTAGGACCCCCCCCCCCCCCCCCTCTCTCTTTCAAGGATAAGGATGCGCTTGGTCCTGGATTAAGGACCCATATACTTGGCTGCCTATGCCTATATACCTGCAGGGCATGGCCCAGCAGATGAGCCGCACAGCCAATAGTGCGTCAGAGTAGGTATGTGTGATGGGCCCCATATCTGACTCCACTGCGACACACACCCTGTGGAATGGCAAACCAGGGTGTGGTATTTGCCCCGAGAGCTGACTCATAGTAATGCGGAGGTCCGGCCACTAGAGGCCAGTGGAATTACCGGACACAATTGGCCTCACAGGCGTTAGTTATCTCCAGACCGGCTTACTCTCCAACTAGTGTTGCCCCTGTAGAGGAGGTTGAAAATTTCTACCACAATCTACAAGCAGCTACTGATGGAGTGGATCAGCGTGCATTCTTAACATTCCTGGGTGACTTTAATGCAAGTCTGCATCAATCACCTACATCGCCCTGGGTCTATAGCAATAGTGTTAACCGAAATTCCGTCCATCTTCAGGATTTTATCTCTGGAAATTTATTGTTTTCGGTTCGTCATATTCTGTTTCGTAGGAAATACAGGAGCTCTATACAAGACTGTAATGCATTTACATTTCGACCCTTCTCCAGTGATCACCGCCTTATTGTGGTTGTGGCCAAGGTAAGACTTAGTCTGCATGTTAGCAGAACAACGAAATCTGCCTTGCCGCGGTATGGTCAATGGTTGGAAGGCCCACTTTGAAAAGCTCCTCAATAATGACAGGGTATTGCCTTATAACTTTATAGAAGTAAAAGTGTCTGAGTCTGTACTCCCAGATATTCCCATTGGCGATATCTTTGCAGAAGTGAAGGCTGCTGCAAAGAGCATTAAGACCAATCGTGCCAGTGGAGTAGATGGTGTTCCCCCTGAGGTCTTTAAAATACCTGAGTGTTTAAAGCTCATCTATCCCATCATAGTAGACATGTACCGAACAACAAGAGTCCCACAAGAACTGAAAACAAATAAGTTGGTACCAGTTCCCAAGAAGGGCAACCTAACAAAATATGTTTCTTTTCGGGGAATCTCATTGATCTCTATGCTATGCAATAGAATTCCATTAAATTCAGGGATCCCATTGAGAGACTCCGTGGAAATCAGGATGGGTTCCGTAAAGGTCGTGGGACCTTGGAGCCCATTTTGGCACTTAGAAGGATAAATGAAGAGTTATCAAAAAAGAAAGACAGGCATCTGGCTGATATCTTTGTTGATTTCTTCAAGGCCTTTGATTCAGTCTCCCGCTCACGTATGTTCAGCATACTTTCATTATATGGGATTCCTGATGAAATTATTGCAGCAATCAGATTAGTATACGATGGTTCGACAACATTTGTGTCTACTGTTGACGGTGACACAGAACCATTTTAAATGTTAAGGGGCATCCTCCAGGGAGACACACTTGCACCATTCTTGTTCATAATTGTGGTTGACTATGTTCTACGCATGTCCTTAGATCATCATAATGATGATGGGGTGATGATAACTCCATACCTACTGGCTCCAGAAGTCGAGGAAATCCTGCCAAGTACCTAACTGATCTAGAGTTTGCTGATGACTTAGGAGTACTCTCAGAATCACTAGAGGGAGCCCAACGGCTCCTCAGCTCATTAGAACAGGCTGCTTCTAGTGTTGGTCTATTTATTAACACCAAAAAGACCACAATTTTGATAGTTAACTTTGAAAGTCCTCAATTTTGATCCGGGGGTGGGTGACCCCCCCCCCCCCCCCCCCCTTAATGTTAAATTTTCGATGACTTGGAAAACCACGATTCCATGGAAAATATCCCATTGGTTAACATGTGTAGATCGGCGGTAAATAAAAACATATTGTTACGCATAAAAAGTTTGATACTATGATATGTTCATCTCATCTGCCGGCTGCCATGGAACGAGAACTTTCAAGGACTGCATGAGGGGTGCTGTTGGGTTTGGATAATAAGACTTTCCTATCGAGGTTTTTTTTACAATGCATCGTTGTTATTGGACGTTGTATCTTATACCATATGCTCCTTGCGTAAAATCCTTCATCAACTTTCGCAAGAAATGAATATTTCTTTTGATTTGATATATTAAATAGCAATATACCCAACCACTCGATTACATACATCCAAATACTTTCAAAGCGGAGGCATTACCAGCCGTATCTACAAGAAGCATATTCTCCAGGGAACAACCTCAACTTAAAGATATGTGATTACAAATACTATTTGGGACAATAAATTGTCAATTAGGAAGGCCTAATGTAGGTCGTAGGTCTAACTACTGATCGTAATTAATATTCAGTGTTGAATAGAACCCGCAAGTATTATGTTCCATGTACTGTACACATACCGAACGAGATGAATATTATAACGTATCTATGGTGTATGTAGAGGCTACTTGAGGCCGCACAGGCCTACATGTGTGTGTACCACACTGCCGCTGCAGGAACGGAACATGGTAGGGACCAACGCAGATTTGGCAGAAAGGATCAATTTTTTGCAACCTGTTATCCCAATCAATAAAACCAGTGGGGGGCGACTAAAATCCTATCCTTACGAATTGGTAGGCCCTTGTTGGCGCAGCAGGGCAAGGCTAATACAGAAACACTTAGATCGATATAATTAAGGTTTATTGCAAGTAAAATAATGTCGATGTTGGACTGATGTGTGAATGCGCCTTGGGGTTCTTTACACTAAACGCCAGTCAAAAAAATTTGAAGATCAAATAACTTGGATACTGCAATTGGAATTATGTTTAAAAGCTTAGAAATTATTTATTCTAAACAAATTTAAGTTTACAGGACTGTGCGACTTTATAATAATTGTCTATTCTATATTACAATTACAATTTTAACTCAACATTAGAGCGCGTTTCAATAACAATTAATATTTCTTCAATCTTTTAAAATTGTCAAATTGGCCTAAATTTTAGGCACGTTTGTGGTCTATTGTAGACACACCTATGTTTTTCAGTTCATTAACATACGTTAAGGGAAAATTTTAAATCAGATTTGTCAAATGGAGATAAAAGGTTGTCATAGGGGTTCGAACCACCTCCTAACTGACTGAACGGTTCGGCTACGATCCCTCTTGAGCAGCGCGACAATTATCCACTGCGTACCATCACACTTCCTTGCTCATATTATTATTTGCACGGCAAACTTTATTGTATTCACTTCAATTTCGGATACAACTTAAACTTATTCAAAGTAATGAAGCCTATTAATATGTGACCATGGAAACAGGAACCAGCCTGAGGTTATTTCAAGTTTTAAGAATTACATTAATGCATATTAGTCCTGTAAACCACATGTACATAGCGCATAGACTGGCTCCCCTGTGGCTCGTTTATCGTCTCAGCTGCACGGGACATTTCGGTCTGCAGGAAAATAAGAAAGATATTAGTTTCACTGGTAAACATACCCTACACGACGTTCAGATAGGAAACTAAAACATATGTTGTCAGTTAACCTGTCCACCATAGCCATGCGACAATTTTCAATTTCTGTCGATTTTTACTAAGAAAGATTTTGCCTCGGAGGCTTCTCTATACTTCAGTTAAGAAAGGTTAGACCACAGAACATATGTTTGTTGTTAGACTTGTGTTTCCATCCTACGACATATGGTGTTCCGTTTTCAGCATGCGGTGACGCATGCCTTAGTAGACTCATTCACTGCGTGAAATTAGCTTTCATATTAAACAGATTTACTGCTTTAAAAAAACAAATTTGACAAAATTTAAGATAAAACAAGGCGTGCAGGCAAATGATATGCCGGTGTACATCTGATAATGCAGTTATGGCTCGATTAACTCGTGTGCAGGGAGAGTGTTTTCGTCTATGTATCATACATAATAATCAGTTTACCAATGTTTGGTTGTCGTTCAATGGTTGACAAATATAAATGGCTGATAGGCTCATACCTGTGCTAGTTTTCAAATTTATTCTACAAACTCAACGTCGTGTGTACACAGTAAATACGGCATAAAATGTGTGAATAACCTTTGCTTTTCCCTTTATTAATGTAATATACAGTGTAATAAAATTATTTATTTATTCTGGGAAAAGGAAATTGCAATGATTGAAAGTAATAAATATTCTTGTATTAGTAATTTCTATAATTTCACTTTCTTAAAAAAACTCGTCAACTCGAAACTCGTCACAGCGTCACATATGCTGTAGGCATATAGGCCTACACCATGTCCTGGAATATAGTGTCGTTATTCAGGTACCTGCCCCCCCCCCCCCCCCCCCCTCCCCCCCAAAAAAATTTTTTTTTTCTACAAATCTCAATGCGATTGCATGAAATTTGAAACAGAGATGGTTTCACCTCCCTCCTCCTTGCTGGGTGAGCCAGAATTTTTATTTTCGCTTTCATTCTTTAGCTACAAGCGTTTGAAAAAGGTGTCTCCATCGATACTGCACCAGTTACACCGCAGTTATTCTTCAAACATTTAGTGATTTGTTGGTACTAGTGGAAAGCTGACCGTGCAAGGATTCTAAATATGTGTAAATATTTGAATTTGGTTGGGAAATATCTGAGATATGGGCATTCGAAATTTGCATGTAATAGCTTCCGCTGCACACCATTTATTCTATTAATAAATACACAATGTTCTAGAACATGTTTTTCAATCCTTTTTCAATCGCTTGTAGCTAAAGAATGAAAGCGAAAATAAAAATTCTGGCTCACCCAGCAAGGAGGAGGGAGGTGAAACTATCTCTGTTTCAAATTTCATGCAATCTCATTAAGATTTGTAGAACAATTTGGGGGGGGGGGGTCCATGTCCAAATTGTGTTACATATTTGGAATCCTTGCATGACCAGCTTTCCATTTGTACCAACAAACAGCTATAAGGTAGAAGAATAACTGCGTTGTAACTGGTGTAATATCGCTGGAGACACTTTTTTAAACGCTTGTAGCTAAAGATTGAAAGCAAAAATAAAAATTTTGGCTCACCCAGTCAGTGGTCGGGAGGTGAAACTATCTCTGTTTCAAATTTCATGCAATCTCATTACGATATGTAGAAAAAAAAAAAATTGGGGGGGGGGTGGGCAGGTACCTGAATAACGACACTATATTCCAGGACATGGTGTACTGTTCTAAGTACTGAGGTGTCTACTTAAATATTATAGGAACAAGTTGAATTTACTGACTGTTTGTAGGGCATGTTAGGCCAAATCTATTCTATTTGCAATTAATTCTATTCTATATCCAGCCGACAAAAAATGTAAATGTGATTCCGAAAATCAGTATGCGAATCTATTTTATAATTTTACCATGATCATAATATACAAGTTAGCTGATGCAGTAGGCCCCACTCTGTAAAAAGAAAGCGCCACACATGCAGCTCTGCTATGTGATATGAAATAAGATTCGTATTCTAATAATGGATTATTCATTTATTACAATTTTCGTTTAAGGAGTAGATATTGAATCGATAGCAACAAATTATACAAATTCTGCGTGTAATTATTATTAGCATTCAGTGACTTTTCCATCACCCAACAATTTCCATGGGGGAACTTATTTGCAATAATATTTTAAACAAAGTAAATAACAAATAGAAACCACTATATCTTATATATCAATATCAATACCTTAAAGCTACCAAATAATATTTAATAATAACTTATTTCTAATACGTAATTTATAGTATTACTACAAGCACAATAAATGCCACCAATTTGTAACTTTGTAATTAATGTACATAAATACGTATAAAATAATATGGTTAGTTGTGGTGATCAGATATGCGATAACACTATTAGTAGTGGGCGTTATAGAAAGTTCCAGAAAATACAGAGTTGCTTGATTGTACTATAGGGCCGGGTCTGTCGAACAACGGCGTTCCAGAATAGTTTGAGCTAGTTGGGGTGTTCTCTTGAATCGAAGACACCCAGGTGGAACTGTGTGATCGCTGATGGATCAACTGAGAGTCTGGTTCATCGTGGACGCCTCCTGCCGGGGAGGTTAGGTACAGCGGAGGAGGGCCGAAGTGTATGGGTTGGTGGTTCTGATTGGCGGTCCACATATATTCCGACACGTGTGGCCCGTCCATCCCCATAGCGGTAACGTTGGGGAATGAATCAGCTGACGAGTGTTTGTAGGAATTCGACGGGTTCTTCACCTTGTTTACCTCGATGTTCGATGTGAATATTCGAATAGCCTGAAAAGCAAATTAATAATATCTATTTACATTAGATATTATTATTTGCATTATGTATACAAGCATTAAATAAGTATTATTGCTTATTTACATTACCAATTTATATTACTCAAATCAAGCAAGCATACAGACGGCCGAAGCGACATGAAGGCTCAACTCTTTCGATAACTGCTACCCGAGGGTAGGGGTGGGCGTTACTCCTAACCCTTGTTTTCGTTAATCCTAACCCTTGTTTTGGTCCCAGTAATTTAACTGGCACTCATTTTATCGACCACAGTGGATGAAAGGCCGAGTGGATCTGAATCGGGGATGAACCTACAACCAATAGATTGGAGGCCCGGCGCTCAACCAACTGAGTTACCCCGCCTTCATATTACTCAAATTGACCATTTAAATAAAATCACAAAAAGTGAAGTGATAATTAATGTAGGTTATTTTTTTCCAAAATTTATTGCTTCACTTCGAAAGGTTGATATTATTAAATAACAAACACTAAACAACCTTTAGTATCCTCCAAAATATCTTTCACTCAGAATCTTAAAAAGTAGACAACCTTTCTGAATTAATACATAAAAAGTAATCAAACACTGAAATTGTAATGTAATTATTACTTTCACATTAGAAAGTCACACTGTCTGTTCATCACTGAATTCAGTGCATCCCCATAATACTGGAACACAATAGTTACCTGGTCTTGGTTGAATTCCAATTTATCGTTAGGTTGATTATTATTTCGCATCGTTTCTGACGTCTGAGGAGACTTTTTAAACCGACGCCTCCGCCTTAAATAGGACCCATTGTCGAACATGTTATAAGAATCAGGATCCAATGTCCAAAAACTACCTTTGCCTATAAAACAAATGTAACTTGTATCTAAATTTTATACTAATTAGAATGCTCTCCGTAAATTAAACATTACATCTTACATTGATACGGTTGTTATATTAATTAATTAGTATTCTGAGACCTAACAATGTTATAGATACATTTATAGTCAAACATTAACATTGTTGAAATATTAATGGATTATATTTCGCTTAAATTTTAAATATATTATGTTCTTTCTTTTTTAAATATGAACAAATATGTTCTTTCATTCCTTTTCAAAATTTATATTATTGTGTGCATGAAACATTGCATTAGATCCTGAAGGTATTTCCAATATCGTGGCGTAGTAATTAAAACGAAATGAAAACATTTAACCATATTAACGTGGGTAACTCACCTGGCTTTTTGTCGTCCCTCAATATTTTAATGAAGCAATCATTAAGACTAAGGTTGTGCCGGATGCTGTTCTGCCAACCCTGCTTGTTGTGTCTGTAGTAAGGGAAATGGTCCATGATCCATTGGTAAATACCGTTGAGGGTTAGTTTTTTCTCTGGATGGCTCTTAAATAGAAAAATAGGTCAATAATTCGTAGTAATAATACAATTATTATTATAAATAGGTTTTTGCCCAGGTCACCGGTGGTATCATAATAGACAATGAGATAGTGCGTTTAGAAGGACCTTTTTCTAAGTGACCAAAAATATGATTTAAAGTGAAATAGCCGAGTATATTTCGGGCAACAGCCCTTATCAACTCAATTCAACTGCATACAGGCGTAAAGTACAGAAGTACACTCAGGACTAAACTACTACAGGGCTAAACTACTACAGGACAGTATGTGATTCCTTGGATAAATTGGCGCTGATAAATATATTGTTCAAGCCATAAACCTTCACTATTACAATAGGTAGACCTGTAGATTTGGTTCCATCTATCTGTCAAGTGGTGAAACCTACCTATATCAGTATTGCTACATAAATGTTGAACTCTCAGTATTAAAGTGAAATTAATTAGATTTTATTCGAAACTTGAAAAATTGTTTTTCTATATTATAGGCTTTCAATGGAATGGAAATCACTCGGGATTCACAATCCTACATTCTGAAGGCAAAATTATGTGGGACATCAGAGCCAGGCCATTCTGTTGTGCTCGAACTGCATACATACACCATATCAAACCAATGTTCGTTCGTTCAGTGAGGGGGGAGGGGGGAGTGGTCTACTGACATAATTACCCTTTCGGCGAATTAATAACGTTAACAATCAAGTAAGTAACGGAAAGAACATGGAATGTTATTCTACCCAAAACAATAAACTAGAAGCAATAGTAAAGATTGCAGTTTCATTTTCACTCGTAACCAGCTGTTATTAGCATCGAGACTCCCCCTGGGCAGGATTGAATTCCGTAAAAAACTTGAATATGAGTTTCTTTAAAACCAATCCGTCTGGTTTTACTGCCAGTCAGCCAGTACCGGTGAGGCCGATCTATTATGGATAACGGCTGGGAAAAAGCCATCATTTTAAATGACAGAATAGGCCTAATTAACAAAGTTTTCCGCCATATCACTCACCTCGATCGCCATAGCAATGAGCGCGATGTAGGAGTAAGGTGGTTTCACCATGTCCTTGGGGTTGCCGCCGTGACCTCCAGTTATCATGTATGTGTAAGGGTTACGGGCCATAGGGTATTGGTCGTAAGGTATCAATGGTATGTGATACGATGTCGGCGATCTGTAGTACTTTTGCTGATCATAAAATGACGTCATCATATTGACGGGAGATTCATCATAGTACTGAGTCTGCATTATGGTTGGTGGCAGGTTGATCTATTATTCTAAGACCTGTAGACTACTGTAGTACGGTACAGTTTAAGAAAGTACAGAAAGTTTAGGATTTCTGAAACCTACGTTGACATCCTATCTATTTTTCACCATTTAAACTACTTCTATAATGGCCTCGTCAAAACGTAAAAATTTGTTTCCTTGTCAGTTCAATTATATGTTGATCATTAGTCCACTCACACGCTTTAGTCATTTCACACACATTTTGTACGCTCATATAACTTTTTAGACCTTTCACACACTTTATAGTCCGCCCAGCACATACTTTATAGTCTGCTCAATCACTTTATAGTCCTCACACACACTTTTAATAGGCTCATAATAATTTGATGTTGTAATCTACCTAATAGGGATAACTGCGGGCGAATCTATATAGATAAGTGATTTAATAAGATTTGGGGGTAGCACCCCCCAAATGTATTGCCGAAAACGGCCTTTTGCGCCAATGGTAATTTCTCCATCAAAAGTATAGTTGAAATTTGTCAAAAATGTAGAATATCAGTTCAGAAGTACCACGTATCAAATTCAACACAACGTTTTTCGCAGAAAATGGATTAGAGTCAATTTAGAACTAAAATGACTCCAGATAATTTTTAGAAAAAATGTGAAAAAAAATTGGTTCAGAAGATTTATGGACAAAGGTATTCTGAACAAGTGTAAGTAATCTCAACTCATTTCAGATAAAATTAGCGGAGAAATAACCTTTTTCATGAAACAATAATATCATTCTGAGATGTGTTTAAAGTTTAAGGAACAATTCCAATATGATTATATTTTTCTTTGTTCGACAATAACTTTGACAAAAATTAATTAAATTCAACAAAATCCTTGCTAAAACTATAACTAATAAAACATCAAGCAGACTAGAGAGGAAGGTTTGTCAAAAATCAGACTAGCTCGTACGTTTTTGCTTGCTTATACTGTAACTTGAGTTCGTGAAAAGATATGAGAAAGCTGCTTACAAATTTGAAATCTCCATTAAATTCGGCAGATGATAGGATTAAAAAATTTATTTCACAATTTCCAAAAGCCCTTATACTTGTAGTTCACTCCATGCTTCCTTTTGAGAAAATTGCTGACCCCAGACCCATAAATAGTAGACCTACAGTAGGTACATGGAGTGTACAGGTAAAACAAACCGGTAGGCCGTAAGCATATGCTACGTCCTCTAATTCAAAAATTGTCATTATAGTTAACTACACAGCTATCTATATGACAGAGTTTCCAAAGTAAGTAAGGTAAGTGCTGCATTTCGCTTGTACTTGCTGAATAATATATCTATACTTCCCATCTTCCCGCGACTACTGTACAACTTTAATACAGAAAACATGATCCTATCCTATGATCCTAACACCAGCTCCTACAAGAAAAAGTTACTTTTTTTTATTAAACGTTTATATTTTGTTAAGGTACCGGTATCGCATACAAAGCAGCCAAGTAATTGGTGAAATGTATACAGCAATTACTAAATACTATATAATTGTTAATATATAATAATAATCATAAATTAATTATTATTGTGTGGTTATATTATATATTTGTTATTTATTATATATTTGAATATTATTTTGGGCTCAATAAATATGTTTGGAATTTGTTCGCTCTGATTAATTTCTAATTGCGATAATTAATTAGTAATTTAATTACCAAACTTAAATAAAATAGCTACAAATAAGCAATCAGAAATTATATTTTATTTTATGCCACCATATGGTGTTAGGCATCCCATATATGTTCGATTTACAAATCAGCTCTAAGTTAGCAAGGTTCTTGAAGCTGTTCTGACCAATCAATGGCAAGACAAGACGTTATTCAAATGAATTGTTTAGAGAAACAAGCTCTATGGATTGAAGCTTCGTGGGGTTTATTTACAGTTTCAATAACAATAAGTTTAGTATGAAAATATTTTCTCTCATATTAAAACCGTGACTGACACTCTGCATTAACTCAGCATGTAACGACATTAATGAAACCATAGTAGTAGAAGCAACATGCAGCGTTCCGTAACCTTACAATCATTACAATGTTTACACCAGTAATGTTTATATGATAGGGCTACTTTACATCCCCACGAGGGTACAAAATATACAAAGCTAACAAAAATAATACGTAAATTGTTTTTTATGCTCAATAATTTATCAAAACAAATAAACGACTATCAAATGTGTATCAAAAAAGTAATACCATTGACAACTATGTTACAAGCATATTTGGTACGGCAATCTCCTTTGATGTGATGTTGGTACATTTTTGAACATTGTTTAAAATGGTCTGGGTCTTCACATCCTTTTATAATCATTAGTTATCACTTTTCATCTTTGCAGAATATGCGATGAAAGCGGTTGTTGGTTATCAGTTGTTCAGCTGCATACGCGCCGTGCCGTCTTAGACCTGATTGCCAATCAACGAGATAGAACATGGTTCTGAGATCGGATTGTCGAATCTCACCAAATAGCAGTATGGATGGGGCAAACTTGCTCACTCAAACTCTGTCGCGGGTTATCTCGTGCGGGTCGTGGGCAAATTCTTTTATCAAGTTGCGACAAAGCCATGGTTACGCATGCGAAAGTTGTAGTAGAAATTTAAAAAAAATAAAATATCAAATAATTAATCGAATAAAGTAATAGTCTGAAGTAGAAATCCAACCAATAATATTTCGCGATAAGTGATAATAGAAAATCACGACATTCTACCAAAACAATAAATAAAATAATAAAATAGGTTATAGTTATGTATGTTTTTTAGAGTAATCAGACGTTAATTGCAACGATTTTCCCCTGGAGAAGTGACGAATTTTTGATGCATCCAGAGTGCCCACCATCCCCCCCCCCCCCCCCATTATTTATTTTTCAATTCATATTCATTTATAATTATTAATATAATATTATAATATTTTACATATTATACTATCAAATTATAAATTTTCTCTAATATCACCCAACGCCTTACATTTAAAATACACTTCGCCGTAGTTTGGGTATCCGAACCGGAGATCCCCAAAGCCCAGCCCTTGACTTAGCCTCAATAGATTCTGAATAATTTCCCGAGTATCTTTTTCAAATATGGAGGCAAAGTGGGCCCCGGAGGTTTTGTTGACAGTTGAATGCGAATCTCTCGCAATAATGAAAATATAATACATATATTCCATTCCAATTTATTATATTAACTGTCGGAATAACTCATAAACAATAACTATAGGGTACCGGTAACTTACATGGTACATGGGCAGGGGAATGCTCTATCAGCATGCTCCGTGTACAGTACTACCGCTCTCTTTCGGTATGTCCAGCAAGATTAAGCAGTCCTGTACTTGATCAATAAAAAGGGGCGAGCCGTGCAGACATGGTGCGCTCACTACATCATGCTGATTATACATAATACGACAGAAGTTAAAAAGTTTATACCCATCATACAACGACAACACAACGAGAAAGTTAGAAAAAACGGGGATGAAACTGGTAACACCGAAGGAAGGCAACGGAGATGCGGTACCGCCATCTCTGCTGAGTTCGACGGAGGTTGTCCTTCTC
>JAUCBJ010007977.1:0-62068 GCA_032718475.1 Nemertoderma westbladi
CAGCGCCTGGGGGGGAACTGGCCAGCAAAGGCAAACGTATCAGTTATCCCACAAAAGCTTTTACAGATTTAAATTCAGATATTTCAATGAATTTAATAAATTGTCATTTTATACAATTTATAACATTCCCAAAATTCCATTAATTAATAGATCATGGGAGCGGAGATTCACTCTATTAAGTGTATTGGTGTGCGAGAATCTCCAATATATAGTCAATAGCCGATAAAATTCATAAAATCATATATAGAGAGGATATTGACAATTAAAGAATTACTATTAAATAGCATCCCAGATCTGTATGCATGAGAATTACCCTAATTCTACCGCTAGCTTTCCATAATGTCACCATGGCAACAACCACGCTAGAATTAGAAGTGAGTTAAAAGAACAATAGAAGGCTTGCCCCATTGAATAGCATAGGGAATAAGTAGCGCACTGCTAGTATCCAAGGATACATAATAAACAAAGTGACATTCTGGAAGGTACTGACTAACGGACAAATGGCCCGAATGTGTGCAGTTATGGCAGTTGTGTTGAATTTGTGCGTTTGTAGGTGAATGTTACTACTACGGTGTGTTTACAGTAGCGAGTCGCAATCGTGAAAGTAGCCCTAACTCTCCAGAAAGAACCTGAAGTACATCTAAGCCTTTGGGACGGACAGTGGAGTGACTTATGCTGGTTATCGTTGTCATTGTGTAGCTACATCGTTGGCGAAAGCACAGCGACAACGGTACATCGGCGCTGAGGATCTTACACTGTCCGGGGGCAAAAGAGGGGTAGGCAGCGACGCCCGCTAGCCTAATATATAAACTCATTATAGTATTGGTAAACTCATAGCAGATATGACTGAGTTGATAGAAGATGATCTTGGTATCAAGGAGCGATATACTCTACCTTTACAAGCATTTGTCGACAGCTTGATACGCGGCGACGCTGGTCCGACTACTACGGAGGATGATGGTCGTTATATCGAACCGCCAATGTCCCCGGAGCAACTTACGCGTGAATTGGACTATAGAAAGTTCACAGCTCGCTATACGCATCGTAATGGTACGTATATAGACTTCTTAACTACCGGCCATCCTATTGATTTATACGATACGGACGATGTGGATACCGAAAGGGAAATGGTTTTATTTAAATATCATACCCAGCGGAGTCGGAACGATAAACCAAGGATAGAACACGAGAACTCTATTCGAAACAGACTCGAAAGGGAAGACGTTGAAGAGCCGGATAAACGCAGCGACTTCAACGATTATCTGGAATTCTTGAGAGAGACATACCTAAATATTGCCAGTCAACAAAATCTCGAAACTCGATATCCTCAAGGTATACATCATGATCCTATGATAGAACTCAAACGACTCTATTTCACTATGATGTATCTTACCACCGATCAACCGCTACCTGTCGTCCCAGATAGCTTCGAACAGATGGAGGAATATTGTAAAACTGGAGAACGATCACCCGCGTTTCCCCTGCAGGACGTGCGTCTTTGGTATTACTGCGACGAATGCCCTAGACCCAATCAGCAAATGGAGAGACATAAACATCCGCGGAGACGTTGCGCTAAACACAGCTTTACACGATATACTTATGGGAGTTTCGAGCGAAACCTATTCGACGTATCCCCTACGGTCGCTCGACTCAAACGATCCTTGAACAAACCAATGATCAGAGTTCCGGAATACTCGGTCAGACCTCCGCATTCCTCAGTTAGACCTCAAACTCTTGATCCTAATAGTATCACGGATCCTCCCGAACTGTACTCACTGTTCAAAGATCTAGTGTTACCCTAACAGTTGATCGGTGGTACTCCGGTAGTAGGCTCACTAGATATTCGCCAACCCTACCTAGCTGGATTGGGACGCGGTCATCTAATATCGCAGTTTAACCCATACAACCGTCCCGGTTTCACCTCAATCCAACCCGTTACGGAGGTTGAAGAGAGCGTCGTACGAAACGCATTAGACGCTATTCGGCAGAAAATCGGAAAAGGAACGTACGATTGTTTGGAGAAACGTAAATTGCAACAACAAGTCCAAGCGGTGAAGGAATTAGCTTTACCCCAGTTCGATAGAGAAATACAAAATCTCGAGGAGGACATCGAACGTGGACGAACCTATTCTTTACAAGAGTTCCTGGATGAGCGGCTACAACAACAAGCGGAGGAGAATCAGCTCGAGGAGAGACATATGAGACATATGGAACTGGATGAAAGAGAAGAAGCAGCTTTAGCCCAACCCGAAGCGCAAATCCTTATGACGGATCTCTACTCTAAAACCATCCTTCATCCCTCGATGGTTCCTCATTTCGGAGACAAACTTTTTGCGACGGCACAACCCCAACCGGTTGATATCAACCTAAGATCTCGAGATCTTATCGCTGACGCTCCTATGTTGCAGCGTCCGCCCATCGAAGCCGCTCGTGTCGATGGTATACTCGTTGAACCTCCGGACAATAGAGCGGATCTTGTCCGTCGCATGGTACACGATGTAAACATACGCGCTAGACCTTTACCAGACTCGTTTTATGGGATCAAAGATCATCCTTATTACGTCAATCTAAAACAATACTACATGGTAAAACCGGAAGATCCTACACATAGTCTGAAGTTTCTACCGTTAATAAATCCTCTCGATCTTGTCGAACTCGAACAACTACAGAAACATCTGGATCAGTTAGTTAAAGTAAACTCATTTCGAAAACCATATAATGTTTCCAGAATAGAGAAAGAAATAATACCTCCGTATAATCTTGATGGATTCATCAAAACTCGTTTAGTGCACTGGAATCTTGATGTGTTATTCGAGGAGGAAAGAATACAACGATATGGAGATGTGGAAACATATACCACGCAATATTTAAAGTATAGAGACCTACCTAATGCTAGCGAATGCGCTACCTTGTGGCATCCTGTGGGAATGACACTCGAAAACGCCACAAAAGAGTGGAACGAAACTCTTAACGTTATCGAGATGTATGGAGTTGTCACTTACGATAACAAAGGTAGCGTTCCGGTTGGAGAACTTGGAACTACGCGGATGATACACATACGAGGACTTGCTGGTTCTACCCACGTATTTACTCGAGCGTGTTCCGACGTTATTGATTATTCTTTTGAAACTCTTACTGAGACACAAAAGAAACTCCGACATGGACAATTCGAACTCGCGCAGCGTTACGTCACCGACACCGAGCGCAAACCGGCCATGGGTATCGATGGATCGATGTTACCCCAACCCGTGCTCGAGATGTTGTTTAACGAAAGAATCCTTAAAATCGGCTCAGCTGTTTATGGAGACCTACAGAACGCCTTTCGGAATATGGAGAACATTCTATACCCCTTCGTTGATACTCAGCTGATTGCTCCTTGGGCAGAAGGCCGAGGTTTCTTCCGCACTATGTATGCCAATACACCCAGCGGCATTACTAAAGTACAACGAACCTCCATCGGACATCTTGCCTTTCAAGAATACGGATGGAATTTCAAGGTTGGAAATCCTATAAATTACCAACAAGTATACGGAGATCATTACTCTCGTTTATACTTTGACGGACCATTGACCGCACCTGGCGCTGTGTATAGCTTTATGAGTGTTCCACTCCGTCCCTCCTTAGCTATATACACGATCTTTGAAAACGCAGCACTTGCCGGTTGGCTAGCCGATGTGTGCAGTCGTACCATACGCGCCCATCCCTTAATACTTGGAACCAAACTCGCCAAGTTAGATGAACACAATAAATTCATCCGCTTCGAATGTTTCAGGCGCTTTCTGACTCCGTTCCGTAACGTTGATAGTCAGTTCAAGGACCGCGCTCTGACCAAACTCAGCCTGAGAGACTCAGCGGCGGAGAAGCTAAACAGCGCGGGATTTGCCCTTTTTCAGGATGTTTGTATACAGAACTTATATTCATCTGTTATACAAAGACCCCAAATACCCATGGGTTATCTGTCGTGGAAGTTCAGACAGTGGGTCCTCTTGCGGAGACAGCCGCACCTACCTCAGCTATGCAAATGGAAGACGAACCAATATGCTTAGAAGCTGAAGCGATTCAGCCTACAGCGCCCCGGAGCAGCGATAACGACTACGTCTTAGAGTGGTATCAAGGTCCACAATGTCTCACCGCATACGATTATCGACACGCTAACTATGTTTCTCGAAAACGTTGTCGATTGTGCGCATCGAGAGACCATTTCACCCCTATGGACTCAGATGTACCCTGCTCCTATTTCCACGAACAACCGATGATGGAGATATATTGTGAGTATTGCAGACTTAATAACTCTCATATTTTTGCAGTCTGCCCCCAATTTATGACTCAATGCCACCACTGTCAACTTAAAGGACATGCCAGTTATAATTGCCCCTTTAATCGCGATTTAGAAAGCGTAGATGAGATGATTACCCTGCGCTACATCCGAGCTTGGGAAGCGAACGCGGATTTACATTGCGAGTCCCGCCATCGCTACTACCCTGGACGCTCTTACGAGGGATTTTACGCGTTCCATCCTTATTTATTCGCGTCTGTGGAACAAAAAACACGCACACCGAGTTACGAACTAATGAAGCGTGTTGGTGAGTGTATTTCCACCAAATTTGTTCGAAAATACCTTAGGAACGTCAATCCTAATGATATTACTTCATACCATTTGATCAATTATATCCGTCAAGACCCTGAGTATGGCGATTTATTTATCAACTCTCACCCTGAGTTACAGGAAGTATCTCGATGGCCCTACGAATATCGAGCCCGAGAACGCGAGCTGGAAAGAACCATTAAACCAAGGAAGTTTCTCACCACTCACGGTCCGCCCACCGCCATTGTCCAGACGACTCGTCAAGGACCCGTAGGAGCTGCTGTCCTAAGACGCGCCCTAAAGGCCGTTAGACCTCGCTCCACTGAAGTTGATATCGATCAACCAGGCACCTCTACCGGCGGATACACCAATCGTAATCCGAAACCTTCTGATGCAATTGTTTTGCACCCTTCACCCAGGAGTTACAGCCCTCCTAGTAAAGTGGCTCGCCCCAAAGAGAATAGGACTCTTGCTAGCCTCAAAAAACTGCGTAAACGCCGTCCTCGTAAGAAAGACTAACTGTTTAGAGTATGTTTATATTTTAGAAACTGTGATTTGTTATATTTTATAGACTTAAATCCCATTTTCTGGGAGCGGTGTAAAAGCTTTTGCGTAATTAGCCGGTTATTTTCCCCGTAAAGTACTCTGTAGTTAGTTTATCAGGCATAAAAGGCCGTGTCCCTACTGTACTGGTGTTTTAGAGGACATAAAAGTCATTTCTTCTGTATGTGTACTTTAGAGGACATAATCCGCAATTTTGTGACGCAATAGCTGGATACTCTTGAAAACAGTGTCGCTACCATGATGACGGCTAACAGCTGATATTGCCACGTCGAACATCTCTTTGTTTCTTTGTTCTCTCTTTGTTCGGTCAACCAATCAGAGCGTTTTTTGACTCTGTGTTGGAGGTTGGATACAGAAACTCATGAATTCAGTGTTGTGTTTTTGCCTAGAGCCTAAGAACACCGGCTTTTGGCACCTCCGTGTTTCAGTCTTTAGCTTAACATTGGTAGGCTTAATTATAGAACGTATATCTATTAACGCACAAACGCTCGCACTGTCTCATGAACTTATCGCACTTATGCACTTATAAATCATACATATCTTACTTAACATTGCTGTTTTTACTGTCGGTTATTCATTATATTTGTTGATGAAACATTATATTGGAATACTGATCAATAGTCAGACACCCCGATCTTCTTGATATACTAAAGGTTAGAGAGACCGGTTACATATAAACGATTGCGACCTATGTTAAGTGGTTTGAAGTGAATCTAATGCTATTTTATAGGCCCTACATGTATTGTCGGTTATTCTCTTTGTATGTGACTAAAATTAGTGAAGGTCGGCAGATTGGTGTGCAGCATTGTGAAGCATTGTGTATGACAGTGATTGATAATAAAGCATCTCCTAAAGAATGCGCCATATACGTGAATCTATAGCCTTTTCGTTGTGTCTAGTTTAAGTCATAACTCTGTTTATATATTTAGAGCGCCACGTCCTAAAGGAACTGTTAATATTTCCCGAAAGTGAATAATATTTGTCAGAGATTATATATTACGATCAGTCGAATAATACAGTAGGCTTACACCATCAATCAAGTTAAGCTTCCGAATTCAGTCTCCCGGGTATATCCAGCGGGTGAATGATTGCGCACAGGCTGGCTTCGGCTAATGTAGTGTATCAAATACTCGTCATAGGCTAAAGACTATCTATCATCTAAAAGACATCCCAATTTGGTAGGTTAAACTACCAAAGGTCTTAAAAGCGCAAACACACTAGATCTTTGAACAGTGAGTACAGTTCAGGAGGATCTGTCATACTATTAGGATCAAGAGTCTGAGGTCTCAATAGGGAGTGAGGAGGCCTGACCGAGTATTCAGGAACTCTGATCATAGGTTTATTTAAGGATCGTTTGAGTCAAGCGAGCGTAGGTGATACGTCGAACAAGTTTCGCTCGAAACTCCCGTAAGTATAGCGAGTAAAACTGTGTTTAGCGCAACGTCTCCGCGGATGTTTATTTCTTTCCGTTTGTTGGTTTGTCTAGGGCATTCATCGCAATAATACCAAAGACGCACGTCTTGTAGGGGAAACGCGGGTGATCTTTCTCCAGTTTTACAATGTTTCTCTCAAGAATTCCAAATTTACATTGAAGTCACTGCGTTTATCCGGTTCTTCAACATCTTCTCTTTCGAGTCGATTTCGAATATAATTTTTCGTGTTCGATTCTCAGTTTTTCGCTCCGACTCCGCTGGGTATGATATTTAAATAGGATCATTTCCCTTTCGGTGTCTACATCGTCCGTATCATGTAAATCGATAGGATGACCAGTAGTTAAGAAGTCCATATACGTACTCTTACGATGCGTATAGCGAACGGTGAATTTTCTATAGTCCAATTCACACGTGAGCTGTTCCTTTGACATTGGCGGTTCGATATAACGGCCATCGTCCTCCGTAGTAGGTTGACTAGTGTCGCCGCTTATTAAACTATCAACAAACGCTTGCAAGGGTAGGGTATATCGCTCCCCGACACCAAGATCATCTTCTATCAACTCAGTCATAGCTGCTATATGAGTTTATCGATATTATAATTAATCATAATTTAGGCTAGCGGTCGTCGCTGCCTCCCCCTCAATGCCTCCGGACAGCGCAAGCTCCTCAGCACTGATGTACTGTCGCCGCTGTGTCTCTCGCCAACGTAGTAGCTACACAACGACAACAATAACCAGCGCGAGTCACTCCACTGTCCGTCCCAAGGGCTCAGAATTACTTCAGGTTCTTGCTACAGAGGCAGGGTAACTTTCACAACTGCGTCTCGCTACTGTAAACATACTTTAGTAGTAACATTCACCTATAAACGCACAAATTCCACACAACTGTCACAAATTGTACACATTCGGGCCATTTGTCCATTAGTCAAGTGCCTTCCAGAATGCTACATTATTATTATGTATCCCTGGATACTAGCAGTGTGCTATTTATTCCGTATGCTATTCAATGGGGCAAGCTTTCTATTGTTCTTTTAACTCGCTTCTAATTCTAGCGTGGTTGTTGCTATGGTGACATTATGGAAAGCTAGCAGGAGAATTAGGGTAATTCTCATGCATACAGATCTGGGATGCTATTTAATAGTAATTCTTTAATTGTCAATATTCCCCTTTATACATGATTTTATGAATTTTATCGACTATTGACTATATGTTGGAGATTCTCGCACACTAATACACTTAATAGGGTGAATCTCCACTCCCATGATCTATTAATTAATGGAATTTTGGGAATGTTATAAATTGTATAAAATGACAATTTATCAAATTCATGAGAGGATATGAATTTAAATTTATTCCCATAAATTTTATTATTTAATATTAAAATAGACACAATTTTATTCCAGAGCATGTCTGGGGACTAGGATCCTTAATTCTAGGAAATTTGTCTTTTTAAGAGTATCGGTAAGTGCTACGATATCTTAATCGACTAGAATTTTAAAGGATCCGAATTTTAACAGATTTTGGATTTCTAGATTTTCTTGGTTTACAAACTCCTTAGAGTTTATTTGTCTGCATTTACTCTATTATAACATTTGTTTTAATAGATTTTTATAAATATTAAATATTCAATATTTAACATTAACATTTGTCCTTTTAAGAGTATCGGTAAGTGCTACGATATCTTAATAGACTAGAAATTTAAAGGATCTAAAATTTTACAGATTTTAATTTATAGATTTTCTAGAGTTAACTTGTAAGTAGTTACTCTATTGTATTCATTGGACAGATTTTACAAATATTAATAGTTAATATTTAAGATGGGCACCGGTTTATTCCAGAACTTGTCTGGGGACATTAACCACTGATTCTAGAATTTTGTCTTTTAAGTATATTGGTGGGTACCGCGATATCTTAATCGACTAGAATTACAGATGGTCAAAGGGTTTAACAGATTTATTTTGCGTTTTACGCTACTGTTAAAGGGACATCACGCTACTATATGTATTATTTAATATACGGTATGAGAGCAATATTGCAATAAGCAATGTCAGTGAGAAGAGGCAAGTCGTTTCCAAGGTCTACCCAGAGCTTGGTTCAGCCGAGACACAAGGATCTGAACTTTGCATTCCTAATACTCTACTTACCAATAATACTTGAGTATAGTAGGAGCTTTATTGTACTTTAATAAGTACGGACATTTCATCTTACTGTAGTCACGTATTTATGATATGATACGGACAGTAATGAAAGAGAAAAAGAATTATTTCTCGCCGTTACACTAAATATATAATGTTAAGTAATTAAGTAATAAACACGAATATATTTTGCACTAATCTACTAAATAATCGCTAAAATAATATTCTACTAAATAAAATTAAAGAAAACGATTATAATAAAATTACATAATAATATATACATAAATATAAAAATAGTAAAAACAAATATAAAATAATATAGTCACACACCCACTCCAGACGATGTTACGTTGAGGAGTCCCTAGATGTTTGTTGGATTAGGGAGGTGGTCGTGGGAAGAGTATCTTGCCTTCCATAGTTTCCGGATAGTTCTCTGTCTCGTTCCAGTAAACATAAACGACCAACTGGGCGATTGAGTTGTTGTGTTTCGAATACAATTCCAGGTTTCTTAAAGTTACGTCGCATGACGACGAGTTCTACCGATCGCACTAAACCATCATCGGATATATGAGTCTTGATGATACGACCTGTCTGCCACCGCTTACGTGGAAGATCTGATTCCACGATAAGGACCATGTCTCCGGCGCTGACGTTTTCTTGCTGCGCAAACCACTTGGTTCGAAGTTGTAGCGTAGGCAGATAATGTTTTTCGAAATGGTCAGCGAAACGACGGGATAATAACTGCATGAGTTGCCAAGTTTGTCGGCAGTATTCGTCTCCGTCCGTGATTTCCGATTGAGGGAGCATGGCTACAGGTTTCTTCAGTAGGAAATGCGCGGGTGTTAGCGCTTCTAGGGAGTCGGGACTCGATGAGACTGGCATAAGCAGTCTCTCGTTAAGATAGGCGGTGATTTCTTCCATTAACGTCCGCAAAAGTTCGTCGGTGAGATACGCGCGGCAAGGCACTATAAAGTGAAATACGGTCTTCACGCTCCTTATTAATCTCTCCCAACTTCCTCCCCACCAAGGGGCGTCGGCGGCGTTGAAGGTCCAGCTAGATGCTGTTACCCTTAGCTGATCGTCCACCTGTCTTTGGTTCCAATCCTTAACGTAAGCTTTGATCTCATTATTGGCGCCAATGAAGTTCGTTCCCTTATCAGATCTCATCGTGTTGCTAGTTCCAAAGCGAGCGATCTGTCGGCGTAAACTCGTATGAAGCTGTTGGTAGATAGATCGTTTACCATATCTAGATGGATCGCTCTACAAGTCATACAGACAAAGATGACATCGCTTGAAAACTTTAAGAAAACATCGCTTGACTATAGTCCTAGCACGATATACTTCAATAGGGCCAAATAAATACACACCGGTATTAGTAAAGGGTGGTTCATAGAAGCTTACTCGTTCCCTAGGTAATTCTGCCTCTCGCTGTGTCAAAGGCCTACTGAATGCTTTCCTACAGGGTATGCAGTTCCTAAGAACTTGGTTCAGAGCTCTACGGGGTTTATGGAAATAATAGCGAGTTCGAATTTCGCTAAGAACTCGTTCTCTACCAGCATGGTAAAGCCTACTGTGAACATATACAATCATCTTGATTTGTATTTCAAGATTTCTAATGAGTATGAGAAATTTAGTGTCAAAGGATAATGGAGCATTAGTTAATCTCCCTCCAACACGTATTAACCCATCTATCATTGTGCTAGAGAAACGATCCCTTAAGCGTGTCTGTGGATTTCTCAACAACAGGAAATACTTATCGGAATCTTCATAGCATTGCAGGAGTCTCAGTATCTGCTTATTGGTTTCTTCATGCTCTTGATAACTGATCTTTTCCGTCAGAAACCTATCCGATACTTTATATTTGGGAAGATCTTTAATAGCATGGACCTGCGCGGATGTCAGTGGAGCAGTATCACTAGCCATCTTCGTCCTGGAGTAGTGATGATGGAAGCATCGCTTCAAATACACGACGGCCTTACAAAGCCGATTCCAGGAGCTATAGTGATTTATCGCTCACTGCAGGAGAGGTGAGAGTCCCTGCGAGACGTCTGGTGTTCCAGATTTCCAGTCTCTTTCTCTAATTTCCACAACAGATTTATTTGTGGCGGGGAAGTTAAGATCCACAGCGTCGTCCTCAGAAATGTGTAGTACAGACAGATCTATCACGGGTTTAAACAACTTGATTTACTCGTCCGGGTTTTAGGTTTGACTTTCTCCGCTCCCTTGGCTTGTCTAATCTCAGCCGTGGTAAGATGAGGAGGCCATTCATCCTCTTCTTTACTTAGGAAGTCGGGTCCACCTAACCAGTCTGGAGTATCTATCAGTTCTTGAGGAGTTGCTCCTCTGGAGGCGATGTCGGCTGGATTAATCGTCCCAGGGCAATGTCTCCATTGATCTACATTAGTGCGACTAAGTATAATGGCTACAAGCACTCTACCGTTCCCTTGGCAACATCAATGGCTTCTTCCACCGATGGGAGTATCCCGTATGATGTTTTCGATAACCGCTTTAGAGAAGGCGTCCCGGTTGTCATCAGCAGTGGTGCGCACTACTGAGCAGGCATTTGAGGGGCTCGAGATGATCCCAAAAGCCTGGATGGTCATCCAGTACTCCACCGGTTTCTGGTTGAGGTCTCCTTCAGGCCACCACAGAAATCGTAGGCTGTCTTGATCTCTTTCCAGCACCTTAACTTGTAAGAACATGCCTTCTATATCCGAAGCGAAAGCGATAGAATATTGCCGTAATCTTAATAGTATTCCCAACAAGGATTGGAGTAAGTTGGGTCCAGGCAACAATTCGGAGTTCAGGGATTGTCCCATGTAAAGGGCGGAGCCGTCGAACACTACCCGGACTTCGTTGGGTTTACCGGGTTTTGGAACGTAATGATGTGTTAGATAATACGTTCTCTCGGTTATGTGTGTTTCTTCCAGCACTCGCTCCGCGTATCCCTTATCGATGAATTTCTTCAGCTGGGTCTTATACATTTCCCTGGCTGAGACATTGGCCGTAAGACGCCGATGTAATTGCGCGATTCTCTTCTCCGCTAAGGGTCGGTTATTTATAAAGTTGGGTTCTCGCCGTCGGAATGGAAGACCAATCTCATATCGACCTTGATCTTTAAGAAAACGAGTAGTCGTTTCCTGAATCTGTTTGGCTCTTTCTTCTTCGACGGACAGGGCCTTGTCGTAGGAATTAGGCTCTACTGCTTCTTGAGTGAAGAATCGTACGGCGTGTTCATTGCGAATCTTATTATTGTAGCGATCTATCACCTCGTTTAATTCGTCGTTGTAGTCGAATTGTCCGCCATGATTGATGAGATGGCACAGGTTTACTTGGTTTCGCCAAGTTTCACTTTCGGTGAGGAGGTCTATTGTATTTTCCTCGTCGAATAATTGGTTAATATCGTCATTATCTGAGGAGTATGGTGTTCCCTCAGTTGTGGTTTCTCCTTCACTAATTTCTTCTTCCCATTCACTCACTTGATGTATCTTTTCGTTAGGTAGTCTTTCCATGAGTGTTCTACGGGAAGGTCCAGTGAAGTACCAACCTACTCTCGTTCTTCCCGCATATGTTTGTAATGGTTGCAGTCGAGCAGGCCGTTTTTCTAATGTCCCAAGCGCCTCATGCGCATTTTGGCCGATCAATATCTGCACCCCTGGGTAGTCGGTGTTGAATCTAGGGATATCATGCTGCTGGGTAAAATGGTCTTCATCCCAGTTGTAAGGTTCCACTTGGCTGGTAGCAAAGTTCTTTATCGCCACCATTTTTACTGACCTTATGCTATATTCTCCTAGTTCATCCTGGGGAGTGGACAATGCGCCTACATAGTAGTCTGTAGCTACTGTGGATTTCCAAACCTGCATAATTCTGCGGGTTCTTTCAAATTCTGTGTGCAGCAAGATATGATGTTTCGTGCCGCACTTAGCATACCTCGTGTCTGAGTAACAGGTCCGCCGTTGGTGTCCTTGTCTGAGACAATTATAACACAACCGCTTATCCCACATGACATCACGTCTATCCTTTAGGGATTTCTTCAAGAATTCATCACATCCACTCAAGCGATGGGGCCCGTCGCACAATGCACATTTGGGTTTGATGTTACTTACTTTAAGCTGTGTTGTGTTGTGCACACTTGTTCTTTCCTCGGGCTTTCTTCCATGAATTATCTTAGGAGGCGTAGGAGGAGTTGTTGTTACCTGTTCTCTCCTGTCACTGGTTTGAGGTTTAAATTTACTTACGTCTTTATGTGTTTTGTTGACATAATAAGATCTTTCGGTGTCTTTCCCGCTGTTCTCCTCATGGGAGGTCTGGCTTTCGCCGTCGTCTGTATAACACACTGGTGTTACCTTTCTCCTAGAAACGGGTTTTTCACTCACCTTGTTTTCCGGTGTCTTCTCTCGGGACTGCTTTAGGAGCTGTAATCTTACCTCTCCATTTAAGAATGACATGAGATCAGCCATGGTAGGGTCTCTTTGTTGCTGGTCCATCATATAGAGAACTCTTTTGTCCCAACGAGTACCTACTCCACCCTTTGGCAAAGTAGATGCTACGGCTCCAACAACCATGGAACTCTAATATTCATGAGACTTACCTAACCAATCTAGTTGTCTACAGATCTCCTGAATCTCATCGGAAAACTCTATAATCCTGCTGCTAAGAAACTTTCGGGGCGCTACTAATTTTGCATACAAATACTTAGCTATGTTATCCTTGTTACCATACCTGATGTTTAATGTATCCCAAACTTGTCTTAATCCATCTGGATGTCCAATAAACTTTAACGCCATTAACTTGGGAGGTCCTTCCAAGCACTCGATGAGGAATCTAAGTTTCTCTCCGTTAGATAGTACAGAGTTCTGTATGTTATCTTTATAATACTCATTAAAAGGTAACCATTTCATCTCATCTCCATTGAACTTGACGATCTCTCCCACCTTTACCGCTTGACGGGCTTCGGTTCTAGCCATTTGACGCATAAAACTTTCTTGGGCCATTGTATTATTTAATATCGAGTTATCGGTATATAAATTTCTCGGATTAGGATCAGGTCTATATGGAATATCATTATCAACGGGTTTATAATTACCCTTAATAGGGTTCACTATAGGAGTTTCTACTTCACTAGCAGTATAGATGCGTGTAGGCTCCACACCTTGCGCATGAAATACTTTAGACCTAACAGGTTGACACATTGTTACAGGGGGTGGTGGTATACCCAATTGTATATTTACTAATTTATCGCGTTCTAACGCGATACTCTGCTGCACTTCTTGCAACTCTAACCTACCCTCTCTTACTGTTCCCTTTAACTGCTGAACAGTCCCTTCTAACTCCCGGACCTGCTGGGAGGAACATATCCGATGTTCCTTCAGCTGCCCGAGCAGGAGACCCATCTCCCGCCGTCCATCATCCACCCACTCTACCGCCGAAGCGGGAGCCGCCAACATAGTAGCGGGTAGACAAGGGACGACGGGCGACAAATCGTTGATGTCTTGCTCAGCGTCCAGGACCGGTATTGATTCAGGGGCTATTCTACTGGGCACAGGTAGTTTAGTACTGTGCAAAGGGAATTTAGAGTTAGGTTCTGGAAGTACAGGGGTCTCTATCACAGAGGGAGTGGCTTTGAGAACAGGCCTAATTATTTCAGGCTCATCTACTATAGTAGAGAGTCTTTCTACCCTAATAATTTGGTCTGTAGGCGCAGGATGACTTAAATCTACACTAGCTAGTTGCCTTCTCACAGCTGGGGGCAAATTAGGCAATTTCTGCCGGTGCAACGCCCTTCTACGTCCGCTGGAATGAGATTTATTTCCTCTACCTTCATGATCTGTTGTATCGCCTTCATCAGAGGATGTAAATCCCTGTCTCTTGGGAGTAGATCGACTCAGCAGCTGCATCTGAGTAGCTGTTCTCTGTTTGTTTAAGTAATCTTGCTTCACTTGAAGATTTTCCAACTCTAGTTGGGCTGTCTCTTCAGATGCCCTCCGTTCTGCTTCTACCACTGCCTCTGACGCTTTTCTTTCAGCTTCTGCCGCCTTTCTTTCAGCTTCTGCCGCCTTTCTTTCAATTTCTGCCGCTGCCGCTGCCGCTGTCTTTCTGTCTTCTATCCGTTTTTTCTTTAGTTGTTCTTCCTGTTCCATAGCGATGAAGATGCTTTCATCAAATTTAGCCTGCTCAGCGGCTAATATTTCCGCATCTAACGAGTCCAACACAAATTTGGCCCCTTCACTATTAGGGTGAAGTCCAGCTAGCCGTCTCCTTAGCTCTTTGTCACCTATGAATCGTTGATAGTCCGACAGATAGATGACAATAGCGTCTTTCTTCTGAGGTTTTTCGGATGTAGCTTCACTTTCCACCTGAGAAAAGGTAGCGTCTGTTGACTCTCCATGGGTCATGCGCTCGGTTAGCTGAGCTTTCCATTGTGTCATTCCCTGGACCTTAAGACTCACCCGTTGGAACCAAGTTTTTACGGCCACTTGCAACGACGTGTCTTGGCTTCTCTTCGAAGCTTCTTCAAAGGCCGAAAGGATTAGTCTGATCCGTAAAATTAGTTCTCGCACTTGATAAAGCAGCTCTCCCTGCTCTTGAGGTCCTTGTCGTTGTTGAAACAGGTGTTCCTCTAATCGCTCCAAAGAGTTGAAGAATCCCTGGACATATCCTGCTGCCGACCTCTTCCACACAGCTGGATCTTAAGTGTCCTTCACTACTCCCATCCTGTATAAGTCCTCCCAGGCAACTTCCGATAAGTTAAACGGGAGTCCGGGTCTGGGGAAGTTCCATTGCGTCTCGACAATAGACTTCAGTTCCTCCATTGTATATCCCGCATAACTGTCCTTGGTCGATCGCTTACTTCTCGCCCAATCGATTTGATGTTCTTCCACCGCAATCAATACTCTAGTGAGTACGGCTCCAGGAAGAATTAGAAGTGGATCTGGATAAACCGCTTCTGTCATACTTGCTCCGATCTCGGGTGTCAACTCTACAGTGTCTGAACTACTGGAGTTATCGGGCTGTTGAGAAATAAGTTCTCGGTTCGGGTGCTGCTGCTGTTTAACAGCTGCCTCTTGGTCCCGCTTGACTTGAGCCCTAGTGCCTATGATAGACCTATGGTGCTTTACTAGCCTAGGGTCTGATACTACTACTGTAGAGATGACCTTTCTTACAGTAGGAGGGGACTTGGACCTCAGTCTCAGATTTTCTATACTTCTATCTGAGTCACAAACTGTTCTTTCTAGGAGACTATCTGACAGTGTTTGTTTTCTGTCAGCCATGTTTGATTTTACAGTTGAATGCCTACTATTATAATGACAGTTAAAGCAAGTCTAGTAATTCAGTATCAACTGTAAGCCTAGTAATTAATTACCGATACCGTTACTCAGTGTAACGTGATATATATTAATATATTAAATACCGGTATACTTATAGTATATATATAAGTATTATTACAGACTAGGATTAGTCACAGAATACCGGTATATAATTTCAGCCTAAATTTATATAATAAATATAATAAGCCTACCTTAAATACCGGTAATGTCAATTATTTTATAATAACTGAATCTCTGAATTTTAGGGTTACTTCCCTTTTACTTTATTACTGTTATTTAAGCAGTAGTTCAACTGATATTAAGACCTAATTGATGTATAACAGGCCTACTATTTTATAAATCTGTTTGAGTTGATTTATAATATATATATATACCCGTACAATGGGTTTTGACAATGTTTGAAATAAATGTTATTATTTCTAGATGGGGAGTCACTACACAGAAGCTGAACGCTCTCAGTGGAGTGCTACCTGTTGCTGTTAGACACAAAAACGAATAATTCTACTTTACTAAGTTACTTATCACTACAAATTACATACAATTACAGTTTGAGATTACAATCTCTAAATAAACACCAAAAAGTTACACGTACAAATTTTAGGGTAATTTTACAAGAAATCCACAAACCAGCCTAACAAGGAGTTAGAATTTCTGGTTCTTACAAACGGACAGGATACTACGGTATTTGAAAGCAATAAAGCAGTAGTAAGTAAATTGCGTTGTCCAGATAAGAAAATACCACCGTCTGACGACTTATAGTCTTAAACTATAAGTACTTCGTTATGTACCCGGAGTGTCCTTACCTAGAAGTTAATTACTGCAGCCAACCAGAGCTAACGTGCCTATTAACCAGTTTACAACACAAATATACTGCCTACACACTAATTACTTCCGGAAAGTACTGTACTCTAAACCCTAGATTAGGTACAAGTACTTATACAACAAATAAACAGCAGTTAAATATACTTGTACAGCTAAAAGAACCACGGCATCTGCTGGAGTGACCAGAGCACAAAATCACCAGTCTTTACCTATGCCAAGCAGCCCTTATGTAGTACCGGGGTTAATTTAACTATAACGGTATGTATAACAAGCACAATTACTGTAGGAATAAACTTGGGGAATTGGAGGTTGCGAATACTCGCATAGACTCTGAATAATAAATATTACGCTACCCGTGCAGACTATACAAACAAAATACAGACCAAATGCTGGCAGACTACTGTCAAGCCTAAATAAACTACAGTATATGCAGACTCCGAAATGGTTAGTTAGTAGGCATTCTAACCGAGTAGCACGACTTATTCTTTCGGGGGGGATTTACATTACAACACTGGATGATCCCACCTTCCTAACTAGTACTTTATCGGACATACACTCTACACACTCTGCAATCGCTTCAGACCTAACAACAGCTAGACAACAATCCGGCCTACAAATTATCTATACAATCTGAGCAGGATTCACGCCTTCTGCTCAATATTACACTTACAGATAAATAAAACTGACAGAAATAAGTAAAATCCCAATAAAAAACCAGGGCTGCAGTCCCTGATTAAATATCAAGACCTACCGGTATATAATTATCAAAATCGAATAATACTGTTGTACCTGTAAGTACCGGTTCGGGTAGTTGGGCAGTTAGGCCTACAGCTTACCGTTCGACCGGTACCTTCGACTTTATTGCCTACGGTGCAATAAAGAAACTAGAAATCTATTACTGTTCTTACCAGAACAATAGACAACTATATTTATTGCCTACTGTGCAATCAAGAGTTAAAATCTATTATTGTTCGCGCTTTCAGACCTTTAGCAGTTTAACCTGCCAATTTCAGTTGTCTTCTTGTTTATAAATCGACTTTAGCCTAGACCAATTATTTAATGTAATAAAGTTACATCTGCCGAAGCCAGTCTGTGCACGATCATTCACCCACAGTTAAGGGAGACTGGATTCGGATGCTTTGAAGTTATTGCTGTGCAGACCTACTGTATTATTCGATTGATCGTTACTATATAATATATGACAAATATATTTACTTTCGGGAAATATTAACAGTTCCTTTAGGACGTGGCACTTTAAGTATAAAAACAGAGTTATGACTTATACTAATCACAACTAGATGGATAATGAGTTTCGTAAATAGCGCATTGTTTAGGAGATGCTTTATTATCTGTCACACTACTTCACACGACTTCACACTACTGCACACTAATACACACTGATCTGCCGACCGTCACTGAATTTGATCATATATAAGGAAGATCGCAACTGACACTTGTAGGGATTATGAAATAGCATTTAATTCACACAAAAACCACTATAATGTAAGTCGCAGTTGCTAATCGGTATATTCCAAATATATCAGCAATATACTTCAACAGATAACAACAATTAATAACAGAAGCAAAATAATGCGGTGAACAATCAGTATGTGTTACGTAATGCATTGAGTTCAATCAGTTCGTCAGGTAAATGCAGCCAGTAATGCGTTGCAGATAATAGATTTACGTTCTTGTAATCAAAGCCATCAGATCTTTAGGCCAAAGTCTGAAACTTCCGAAACAGAAGTACAGAAGAACTCTAAGCCGGTTTTCCGGCTCAGAAAGGTAAACAAAGACCGTAATGCATTGCGCGGTTTTACATAGGCCCTTGTTCAACATAAAGTGAAAATCGCTCTGATTGGCTGAGCAGAACAAAAAGGTTCCACGTTTACAGAAAATCAGCTGACAGATTTCGTCATCTGAGCTCCAGTCTTTTAGAGTATTAGGCGCATTGCGGAAAAAATGACTTGTTATGTCCGCTAAAGCACCTACACGGTACATTGCGGGGAAAAATGACTTGTTATGTCCGCAAAAGCTTTTACAAGTACAAATAAAGATCATACAACTAAATACACCATGTCCCAGAATATAGTGTCGTAATTCAGTGACACCCCCCCCCCCCCCCCCCCCCTAATTTTTCTACAAATCTTAATGAGATAGCATGAAATTTGAAACAGAGATAGTTTCACCTCCCAACCACTTACTGGGTGAGCCAGAATTTTTATTTTTGCTTTCAATCTTTAGCTACAAGCGTTTAAAAAAAGTGTCTCCAGCAATATTACACCAGTTACACCGCAGTTATTCTTCTACCTTACAGCTGTTTGTTGGTACCAATGGAAAACTGGCCATGCAAGGATTCCAAATATGTAACACAATTTGAATTTCGTTGAAAAATAGCTGAGATATGAGAGTTCAAATTTTGCATGGTTTTGCAACGACGCGAGGCTATTTTATTCTATTAATAAATAAACCATATTCTTGAACATTTTTTAAATGTATGAATAGCTACGTAATAGTATGATTAAAGATGTAATGCATTGTTGCCCAGCTACGTATTTGGATAAACAAAACATTCCAGATTATGATGCATTTATTAAATCGAATAAAATAGCCTCGCGCAGGTGCATAACCATGCACCATTTGAACGCTCATATATCAGCTATTTTTCAACGAAATTCAAATTGTGTTACATATTTGAAATCCTTGCAGGGCCAGCTTTCCATTGGTACCAACAAACAGCTATAAGGTAGAAGAATAACTGCGGTGTAACTGGTGCAATATCGCTAGAGACACTTTTATTAAACGCTTGTAGCTAAAGTTTGAAAGCAAAAATAAAATTCTGGCTCACCCAGTCAGTGGTCGGGAGGTGAAACTATCTCTGTTTCAAATTTCATGCAATCTCATTAAGATTTGTAAAAAATTAGGGGGGGGGGGGCGTGGCGTCTATTACGACACTATATTCTGGGACATGGTGTATGTAATGCTAAATTAATTAATAATTACCAAAGTAAGTACTGATCTAGAACAAATAATGAGAAATCAACATATTAAACTTCTAGTTCATTGATTGGATAAATATATTATTATCCGCATTTTTAGAAAAAATTAAGTAATGATTATTTATTTTACAAAAAGAAAGTACTATTTTTTTGTCCGACTTTTTTATCCGCATTTACGAGGAATAGTAGAATGTGTAGCCGAGGAATAAATGCACATTCTAATATTTCGAGGAATACACATCTAGGTCCGATAATGAACCTATCATCAAAGTTTCATCCAATTCTATCAACATTAAGTGCAAGAAGTTGTGTGTACAAACAAACACACAAACAAACAAACAAACAAACACGTGTGAGAAATAAGGACATCCAATTCTTGGATCCGTCCAATTACTGATCTAGAATATATAATGCGAAAACAACAGGAAAAATCTTCTAGATCGTTGATTGGATAAATATTTTATTACCGCATTTTTGGAATTTTGATTGTATTACTTAAATTGCTACTTTTACGAATATACCCCAAAATCGTACCAATTTAGCCAAAGCCAACTTTGTCAATTACCAAAGTAGGGCCTACCAATTTAAGAATAAAATTACGTATTACATGGGGAAAAAAACGTAGAATATTTTTTTTTCAATATTCTCTCGACCCTTTATTAACCTCGCTGACGATCGGCAAATAAAATGCCTCGAAAATGATGAAATTGTTTCCCATATAATAAATAATTATTTTGTCTGCATATGCGGACAAAAAAGTCTTTATGTCCGCATTTTTGCGGATAAAAAATTGAATTTTTAAAAGAATAACTATTTACATCATTGTGTGCAAAGTAGCGCTTTGCAGCGTTATAATCCGAGTTTATTTATGTACCGAGCGAGCGCAGCGAGGGAGGTCTACATAAATAAACAAGAGTCTTTAACGCTGAAACCGCTGAAAGCTGTGACCTTTGCCAGTTTGACCCTTTTGATGTATGTAATTTTGTTACATTACCGTATTTACTCGAATAAGATCCCCCCTCGAATTAAGGCCCCCCTTACCATCAAATTAGCAACTTAAACGCCTTCCCCGAATAAACGCCCCGGCGTTTAATACAGTAATAATACATTGTGGAGCGTTAACATTGTTGAGAGTTAACTGATTGTTAAAACTGAAGGTAAAATGTAGTTAGGGTGTTGTGGGGTGTTGTATCGCTGTAATAGGCTGCTTTGTAATCTAGATAATCCTGGTTTTATTTGAATTATTTCATTTGTTCAACTTATTTTCTTCAATTTAACAACATTCTTTATTAGGGTATTTAGATTCAAAATGCTGAAAATCTGGAACATAAACATAAAGGCCCCCCCACTCGAGACTCGAACCACACAATTTGGAATTTAAACGCCTTCCCCGAATAAACGCCCCCTTCCCCAATTGGCAATTTACAAACTTAAGCGCGCTGGCTCTTATTCGAATAAATAGGTATCTCAACTTATCAGCGTTCGGTATGTGAAAAAATAATTTTATGGATGCTCATTTAAACATTTTAATCATGTACTATTTCGAATATTAGTGAAATTTATTAACAGTTTCACATTATTAATTATACATTTGTATCTAATTAAAGTTTATTGTTATGTAATAAATCTTTGATCCATTTTGACCTTGGTCGACTGAAGCAAACTTAGTCACCGTCTGTGTCCGTTCAGTTTTACTAAATACTGTCGCCATTTTCTTTGCTAATTTTCTCTAAAATATATTCTATTGGACGTTTCGTTAGAATTTAATGCAGTACATGTAAACAAAATACACAAATACACAAATTATATTAGGTAAAATATATTGGATAAACTTATAATTACTTTATAGTCCGCAATATAAATGCGGACATTAAAGACTTTATTTGTCGTAAGTCACTTTTTTGTCATATTCGTTAACAAGTTTGACAAGAAAAGAACACTTTTTTAGTCAACAAAAAAAGTAATGTTTAATGAAATTTTAAAGTAATTTCTATGAAATTGATTTTTTATACTAGCTAATTTTTGCTATGTGTTAGCTAAAAATTTTGATAAATATTTTTGTTCAAGAACATATTATTTTATATATTATATATTTATATTATATTATATTATATATTTTTTATATATATATATGGGTATCCAAGGTTTCGTAATGCCGGTATTTCGGTATGGAAGAAGCTTCAATGGACGATATTTATGCTGAAATAGGCCCAGATAAAAGTGAGAGAAAGCAAATAACACAACACTTTACAAATAAAACGACTAAGTGGTGGCAAAAAGTAACATTTTTTTTCTTGCTTTCTTATAAAAAAAAAGTATATTTTTTTGCCGCCACTTAAATAGTTAATATTGTCTACACGTTTGCGGAAAATAATGGGGATATTTTAAATAAAATATCTTTGGATTATTTTGGCTAGAGTTCCGTATAGAACTGCATTTTTAAAACATATGTCATGTCATACTATGGCAACATTGAATAGTTCTAGAACAATAGAAAAGTATTATATACTATTAAATAAAATAAAAAATATAATGTTCTCGAACATATAGCTAGTTTTTTTTTATTTTAAAATAGCTAGTAAATTTAAAAAATATCCAATTTAGTAGTTAAATTTTCTAATAAATTAAAATAATATAAATACTAAATTTTTTTGTATTACTAGCTATTCTAAATTTGAAAAATAACTAGCTATATGTTTTGGAACATTAAATTATTTGTATTATTTATGCTCTGGAATGCTCGCGAGTGGGGGGGGGGGGGGGGCTACGGGCGCCCCACCACGGAAGATTAGTGGCGAGAGAGCGGGGGGTAGAGAATGTTGTCCGACAAGAGGGATGCAGAAGTGAAGTAAGAGATAGTGAAGTTAGAAGTGGCGGGTGGGGGGGGGGGGGGGGCTACGGGCGCCCCACCACGAGAGATTAATAGCGAGAGGGGGGGGGGGGGGGGGCAGAGAATGTCCCACAGGCGTCGGCGGATAATGCGCGGGGCAAGTTAGGTGAATCGCGGCACCCGACGACGGAGAATAGTAGGGGGATGGCGAGTATCCCCAGGAAGGTCCAGCCGGACAGAGTAGAGTCAGATGTTAGCGCCGAGAGTGGGCGAGCGAGAAGATGTCAGTCAGAAGAGAGAAGAAGATTAGTAGAGTTTAACCGAGACGTCGAAGAGAGAAGAAGTGAAGAAGATAATAGAAGAGTCGTTGCTAGGAGCAACCGGAGAGCGAGAACGGATAGCGAGCCGTCGGTAGTAGAGATGGAGTTAGGGAGTCAGTGGGGTCGAACTCCGGGAGATTGCCGTCGCCCCGGGGAGACGCACCGCACGCCAGGAGAGGGGTACAGAGTGTACCGATACGAAGATGAGAATAGAAGAGGGGATCGAAGAGAAACTTCCCGACGGGATATAGCTGCCGATCGAGAGTACGGTAGTCGCGGGGAGATTCGAGATTCGAGAGAGATTAAACTTCGGTTCGGAAGGGCACATGCAGACTGCAGGACATACTGTAGGCCTTACTGCACATACTATTATAGGCCATGCTGGGAGAGATAGATGTAGGCGATAGGGTAGCGCGGACGACGGGATTAGATCCGGAAGTCGCGGAGTACATGCCGAGTGAATGGATAGGCCTATATCGGTACCAGCACATCAGCATGACTATAATATCCAGGGACATAGCACATACCCGGTTGAGAGGGATATTGCAGATAGGCAATATAAACAACCAAGAACAATATATTATGCACATACCCGGTTGAGGGGGATATTGCAGATAGATGGATGGGCCCCAATATATTAACATCAACCCCAGTACCAAACATAACACCGGTGGGGGGGGGGGGGGGGGCAGGGTGACATTCCCCCACTACAAATATCCGCAGTATAGACAACCAAGAACAAACAAGTAGGGAGAACAAGTAGGGTGAGCTAGAGGAGAAAGATGGGAGAGATGAGAAGGGTACAGGGGATGCGTTGAACTAAGTAGGGCACGGGCGTGATGACGTGTTTGATGTAAGAGCAGGGTATGTTAATTAGGTGGGTGCCGGGCACAAGAGGTGCCGGGCACAAGAAGTTAGTAGTAGAGTTAGTTGAGTTAGTAAGAGTTAGTAGTAGAGTTAGTTGAGTTAGTAAGAGGGTAGAGTAGTTGAGTTAGTAAGAGTTAGTGGAGTTAGTAGGTTAGTAAGAGGGTAAGTAGTACCGGTTAGTAGAGTTAGTAAGAGTTAGTAGTAGTTCACATAATTAACATACCCACTTTGCCGGCACTCAGAGCGTCACGTGCAGGCGAGGAGACGTAAAGGGGATAAGATGTAGATAGAGTAGAGGAGAAGTAGATGATAGAGGATAGATGTAGAGGAAGTAGATAAAGGTGGGAGAGATGCGTGATGGAGGGGTGGCCCATAGAGTTGTTGAGTGGTCCAGTAGGTTGGACAGAAAAGGGTACGGACGTGCCGAGGTGTATGCATAGGTGTAGGAGTACCTCGTACGAAATATGAGAAGTATGAGCACCTAGGTGTAGGAGTACCTTGTATGAAATATGAGAAGTATGAGCACCTAGGTGTAGGAGTACCTTGTATGAAGTACGGGAAGTATGAGCGCCTTTGACGGCACTGAGGGCGTCACGTACGGAATTGAGGGGGAGCATGTATACATAGCCATAGTTGAGGGTGCCAGGTAGAGTAGTAGAGGCGGGCACATAGGGTGCCAGGTAGTAGAGTAGTAGAGACGGGCACATAGGGTGCCAGGTAGTAGAGTAGTAGAGACGGTGACATAGGGTGCCAGGTAGTAGAGTTAGAGAGTTAGAGGTAGTAGAGTAGTAGAGAGGGCACATAGGGTGCCAGGTAGTAGAGTAGTAGAGACGGGCACATAGGGTGCCAGGTAGTAGAGTAGTAGAGACGGGCACATAGGGTGCCAGGTAGTAGAGTTAGAGGTAGTAGAGTAGTAGAGAGGGCACATAGGGTGCCAGGTAGTAGAGTAGTAGAGACGGGCACATAGGGTGCCAGGTAGTAGAGTAGTAGAGAGGGCACAAAGTGAAGAGGGGTATGTACGCATGCTATTGCCAAGGAGTAAGGAAAGTGCGAAACCTGTGGGCGCTGAGGGCATCACGTAGTAAGGGTAGTAAGAGGGTACGTAGTACCGTTAGCTAGAGGAGTTAGTAAGGGTAGTAAGAGGGTACGTAGTACCGTTAGCTAGAGGAGTTAGTAAGAGTAGTAAGAGGGTACGTAGTACCGTTAGCTAGAGGAGTTAGTAAGAGTAGTAAGAGGGTACGTAGTACCGTTAGCTAGAGGAGTTAGTAAGAGTAGTAAGAGGGTACGTAGTACCGTTAGTTAGAGGTAGAGAGTCAGTAGAGTTAGTAGAGGTAGAGAGTCAGTAGAGTTAGAGAGTCAGTAGAGCCATGGAGTTAGTAGAGATAGTGGAGTCAGTAGAGTTAGTAGAGGTAGAGAGTCAGTAGAGTTAGTAGAGGTAGAGAGTTAGAGAGTTAGTAGAGGTAGAGAGTAAGTGGAGTTAGAGAGTTAGTAAAGGTAGAGAGTCAGTAGAGGTAGAGAGTCAGTAGAGTTAGAGAGTCAGTAGAGTTAACAGTAAGAGAGTAGAGAGCACAATATATATATATGGCACAGTAGATAGGATAATAGCGCAGACAGGGGGAACATGGGTAAAACAAAATAAAAATAAAAATTAAGAATATCAGGATCACCTCCGAACTACAGAAGAGCCTTCAAGGTGGCCTTCGAAGGTCTGGCAGACCACCTGGGGCTGAGGGGCGGGTCGGTGTGATACAACAGCCTGCATCTAGTAGACAGGGAGGTGGATACACATATCAGAGGTGGGAGAAGTCGGAAGCGGATAAACTTGAGGGGAAGCGACTGGAAGAAGTTGCCAGGCGAGAAAGGCGGAGAGAGAGTAGTGAGTAGTAGGAATGAAACGCGTTATGTAGATGAGCATATAATATAATATATATAATAATAATATTTATAATCTTATAATAATTTTATAGTAATTCATATATATTATACAGTATGTACCGTAGTCAAGTACAACCTTTTTCCAATTAGCTATTGGGACTGGGGACTAATTGACTAGGGCGACAGGACGGGACTTAGACGGCTCCCAGTAACATGGTGCTCACATGTGTGGGACCCGATAAGTGTGTGGCCATTAAACAACAGGGCGGAGTTCAGTATTTATTGTGAAAGCTCGTATCCTACGGGATAAGAATAGTGCAGATAGGCACTACCGGGATATGAGTAGGAGGGGCACTTGATGGGACCACAGGCGTGAAGAGTGAGGAGTATGAGAGGAGTATGAGAGGAATGTGAGAAGAGTATGAGAGGAGAACGCAAGAGAGATAGCGAGAGGTGGTGTGGAGGCGCGCGGAGAGCATGCGGGTGCAATTCAAGTGTGGGGGGGGGGAGGAGTAACAAGGAGGTCCGAGAGTTAGAGCGGAAGTAAAGAGAAGTAGAGGAGAGTCAGGGTGAGAGTGGAGGAGTTAGAGTGGAGTTAGAGTGGCGAGAGTGTTGGGGAAACAAAAATTGTGTGAGAGAAGCCCACAATCGGCCTGACACGGGACGCCAGATGTCTTGGTGCAAGATAGACAAAGTTGCACCAAGACGGGGGAGCGGCCTGAAAAGCCGACTCCGAGAAAATAACCCCACCCCACACCCGATAGTAGATCGGGATCCAGCGGAATTGTAGTGCGGTGACATTTTAAGACCGTCACCGCCGTCACCAACCATATACCTTATTCAATTACCGGTCAACTGCTGAACTGTGCTATATGCTATCACCTATATTATACATATTTTATACTATTAAGAACATCGGAACAACAAACTCCTTTTCATCACACGGTGCGGCTGACGCGTACATAAACCAAACTGGTCGGGATCCTCTGATCCCGTCACAATCACTGGAGAAGGGTCGAAGTGTAAATGCATTACAGTCTTGTATAGAGCTCCTGTATTTCCTACTCAACAGAATATGGTCTTTCTGGGACTTGTGACCACTGGGTCCACTATGAGTCCATAGCTTTCCAGTTCGCTTCTTGAACTGGGTTCCAGCCGAAAACAATCCTTTTTCAGAGATAAAATCCTGAAGATGGACGGAATTTCGGTTAACACTATTGCTATAGACCCAGGGCGACATAGCTATCATCTGCTGGGTTCAGATTTGGTATAATTCTCGAGATTGGGTCCAGGGTTCAGATAGGTTTAGATATGACTTAAGTATAACTCCAATAAATGCAAATATTTTTTGAAATTTATCATTTATTTTCATTTAATTTTTATTCCTCGAATGTAACCCAGCAACATTATTAGTATGTAAATATTCTAGAACGTGTAGTCATATTTTACGACTAACTTTATACATTATTTAAAATAATAGGCCTACATACGTAAAGATAACTCATGTATTGAACAAGTTAATTATCAATTATGGGATGTAACTGTTAACACTCAGTTTCATGCATGCCTAACAGTTTAATACGACTTGTTGCAAATTTATTACAGTTTTATAGGTTGTTTATTAAATATGTATATTTGCCTAGCTCCTATAATTTCTTTCATTATCTTTTATGTGGTATTTCTACAGATACCAACCACTAATGAAAATGTATGGCCCAAAATAAAATCACTCACAGACAACATCGTCATTCGGACACCAGTAACCACTTGTAAACAAGAAAAATTGGACATAATATTTAAATCCATTCCTTCATCAGTTTCCATTACCAACCCAATCGGGGAGAAATTTAGTTCGACTGAGGAAGGTGCAGTTGAATTTAAAGAGAATATATCTTATTTGACTTTGATTCTCCTGAAACCAGTTGTGGAGGGGGTTTGGTGGGTAGAAAGTGACGTGAAATTTGATCTTAAAAGAGGCACCAAAAATTGCAAGATATCTGGAAAAGCGAATTTTGAAACAATTGAAGCACCGAAGAAACCGAAATTATTTGCCGAAGTATATATGCACGGTGCTCCGGTAAAAGGGGCCATAGTGACGGCGGTCGTTGTCACAGCTACTCCTCATTGCGTGCTACCTCCTATAACCCTCCATGACGACGGTAAATCCGAACATGGCGACAATGATGCGGATGATGGGTTATATTCGGCGGTGTTAAACCTCAACGTCGATGGGATGCACGACGTCATGTTTTACGCGGATAACCGGGCGTGCATGGCCTTCAAAGCTAACCAATCAGCGACCACCAAACGATCCATCAAAATACCGGGGATACCGGGGGCTACAACAGAACATAAATTCACTTGGGTACCCCTCTGCGATTTCATTTTGCAACAGAAGGGCGAAATGTTTCAATTAAATGGTTTTAAAGGTCGATCTGGACCTTGTCGCCATGGAAGCGTTGAAGAAATTGAAACAAATCGCATGGGTAATTGCAGACCACTACAGTGCCCTGGTGTTGCTGACCGTGGTACCGGTAGGCCTAATGACAGAGAAATCACATCTCCGAGTGCTCATATGAAACCGACGCAAAATGTTTGGATTGTTGTTATTGTCGCATTACTTAGTTATATTTATTAATAACCACTACCAGTAGCTTTCAATTACTGTACGTTTTACAGTATTTCACAGAAATATTATTTGTGGCATTACTTCTGCAGGGTATGTATAGTATAAGCAAAAATTAAAAAATTTTTGGATTTATTTTTTATAATTGTTTTCTTGCATGTAACTACCGTGTTGACTTTAAACTATCTGATAACATGTATTCTCTTGCGAACCGAGACCGATAACATGTATTCTCTGAACACTCTAAATACACTCTGGACACTGACTTGAGACAATTTTATTCATAAATGAGGAGTAGACATGCTCACACACGTTGGGGCTATCTGATAACATATTCTCATGCACACCAATTGATTGTAAACCGAGACTGCTAATTAACCGCCCAAAGCTTACCTCGTTAGATTTAAATACAAACAAGTTCGAAGTTATGCGATGTTAATCTAGCAGAATCTCCATATTACCAAATACATAATATATCATAATAACTGAATCATAGCGATTCATATATCAACTTCCAATCAGAAGCTTTGTTACCGGATTTGTTTACTAGAGTTCAACGGTGTGAAGAAAATGAAAAAGGCTCTTATTGGCCGCATTCCAACCACTAAGGAGGAGGTAAGGAATGTCGAAAGTGAATACCAAAATTGAACACGCCAGGGCGTGTGGCTTTTATGCTTCTATAAATCCTACTTAGATATTCATCAGTTTATAAATCTTATCTAAGTACTCAATCAGTTAGAACTACAGTATATGGCTTTGGAGAAGGACGGCGCATTGCTAATAAAATGTGAATTTTAGTCACAAAAGCTTTAACATAGGTAGTATTTCCACTTCAAGAATTATAAATATACAATAGAAAAAAAATTGCGAACCTCAGAATACTGAATTACATGATTTGAGCGTTGTCCTGACATTTTGAGTGTTGTCCCCTGACGCTGGACTGTTTACTTGCGACTTCGCGGCGATATGCTGAGCCGAAAATTGGCATAATTAGTTTTACATAGGACTGCGATCTACTGTTATTCACATTGTTTCTGGACATTTTTGTCTGTGGTATACCGTTTTTTAAACTGTGAAGGAATGTTGTCACAGTTTTTACGTGTTGTCACAAATTCCACCTATCCTTGTGTCACTAAGCTTCATAAAAGAGTATTGGATAATCGATTACTAATCGATTCGACTCAATTCTACATAAAATAATATGTTCAAACAATTTAATAAATATATAGAAGAAATCGATATTGGTCTGTAATTAGTTTTATCATCAATACTGTATGTTCATTCTTGTCTTTGACAATTGACAATGAATTGCACTACCTGGCATTACACCATGAATATTCATAGACGTAACCAATCCAATATTAAATATCGAATAATATTCATTTTTAAATATGTAACAAACATCAGACTCGCTAGAAGTTCCACTAACTGTTTTAGGTTGCAGTAACTGCAATTAATTGGATAAAAAGGATAACCCATAAATTCCAATAATATTCGTTAAACATTATAAAATTAAAGATAATAAATAAGGACTCAGAAATTGACATAATGTAATGTAGCAAAATTTCGTACACCAACCAACGTGTGAAAATAAATGGGATCTATTCGGGTTTTTGACCCTTGAATATTTGTGGCTGTGAAAGCGAAAAGGTACCTTAAGGTGTAAATGAGGTTTTGAGTTAGATATTGCATGTGATTGGCCAACATCTCAGCTCTCTAATGAGCTATAAATCATCCTGATTGGATGAGTACATCAAGAGTTATTAGAATTTAAGTATTGGCAAGACAACCAGATGGAAAATATACTATTACGAGTAAATCGCGTTTAAAGATTTTGTTGTATTTTAATAGTCGTAGGGATTACAGTACTTACAAAGTATCTTGAAAGTGAGTTTGCTAAATCGGAGTGGGGCGGAGGTTGTGTTGTGATGTTGAGGCTTGAGGGGCAAAATGTGTAATAGGAATATACATTAGCAAACTAATGAACAACTATGCTGCCTTTTTTTCTAGCCTGGGACTTCGAGCAGCACGTGATCAACTACGCTGGATGGTTATCTAAGGCAGGGACTTCGAGCAGCACGTGAACAACTATGTTGGGTTTTTATCTAGTCTGGGACTCCGAGCAGCACATGAACAACCAAGGTAGCTAATTATTTAGTTTGAGACTTCGAGCAGTACGTGAATAACTAAGGTAGCTAGTTATCTAGTCTGGGACTTCGAGCAGCACGTGAACAACAAAGCTAGATAATTATCTAGTTTGAGACTTCGAGCAGGATGCGAACAACTAAGGTAGCTTAGTCTGGGACTTCAAGCAGCGCGGGAACAACTAAGCTAACTATGATTATCTATTTTGGGACTTCGAGCAGCACGTGAACAACTAAGGTAGCTAGTTATCTAGTTTGAGACTTCGAGCAGCACGTGAACAACAAAGGTATCTAGTTATCTAGTCTGGGACATTTTTTTACTTGTGCTTTTCGTCCTGGGGGTCCAAAATAGCACCAAAAATGATGGTTGCATTACCAGAAAATATTTTTAAGATGTTTTATCGTGTTCAACGACCTTATACCATCAAAATTATAATTTTTGAGCCAAGATCAAAAAAAATTCTAAAATGACTGACAACACTTGACAGACAAACAGACGGACAGACAGACCGATTGACAAGCAAACATATTTAAAATAACTGGAAGATAGTTTTCTATTGGAATAATAAGGCATATAAATTAATTTATAAGAGTAAATCTACATACTGTAGTATCACATAATATCTATCGGGAATGAGATTTAAATTTCAAAACTTCTGACTACCCTCAATTAAAGCTGAATATCTCCAAAACTAAGCTAGCTGTAAACATACCGTTAACAGATTTGGATTCCTCATTAAAAACTGCATATATCACATTGAATATAAAAAAATGGAAAATTTTGACTTGAAAATTTAATTTTTCTTTAAGTGCGATTTTCTCAAAACGACATTTTCACCTTAAGGTACCTTTTCGCTTTCACCACCACATTTGTGTAAACCTCCCTCGCTGCGCTCGCCCGGTACATAAATAACTTGAGTCATATCGCTAAAAAGTACTACTTTTCAAACATTGGTATAGTTGATTAATTATTAATTTCCCATTGAATCACAGTGAATAGCATAATTAATTCAATTATTCTGGAACGTCACTAATTCGCTACTTATTCTTCCCTATTTATCTCCATTTGTCTCGAATTAATATGCCAATTCCCATATAATTTCAGGATGGTAAGATGAAGGTAGCCATGGTATTTGAAATAAGAAATTAGACAATCATCGGCTCAACAAACAAATTGTTAATTTGCAGTAAATTCGGGAAACCCCAGAATCGGTTTATTTATCTATTCAGGGAACCCCAGAATCGGTTTATTTATCTATTCAGGGAACCCCAGAATCGGTTTATTTATCTATTCAGGGAACCCCAGAATCGGTTTATTTATCTATTCAGGGAACCCCAGAATCGGTTTATTTATCTATTCAGGGAACCCCAGAATCGGTTTATTTATCTATTCAGGGAACCCCAGAATCGGTTTATTTATTTATTCAGGGAACCCCAGAATCGGTTTATTTATCAATTCAGGGAACCCTAGAATCGGTTTATTTATCTATTCAGGGAACCCCAGAATCGGTTTATTTATCTATTCAGGGAACCCCAGAATCGGTTTATTTATCTATTCAGGGAACCCCAGAATCGGTTTATTTATCTATTCAGGGAACCCTAGAATCGGTTTATTTATCTATTCAGGGAACCCCAGAATCGGTTTATTTATCTATTCAGGGAACCCCAGAATCGGTTTATTTATCAATTCAGGGAACCCTAGAATCGGTTTATTTATCTATTCAGGGAACCTCAGAATCGGTTTATTTATCAATTCAGGGAACCCTACTGTAGAATCGGTTTATTTATCTATTCAGGGAACCCCAGAATCGGTGTATTTATCTATTCAGGGAACCCCAGAATCGGTTTATTTATATATTCAGGGTACCCCAGAATCGGTTTATTTATATAGTCAACCCAGAAAGGAGACGCAGCCACCCATTCTCATCTACTTTATAGATCATTGATTGACTACACAGCCACGGCACAACTATGTTATGGGTACCCACTTTATAAACAAATTTTTTCATATGAAAATGGCTTTTATCATGAGGTTTTTTGTTCTAGAACAAATATTAACTTTCTGCCAGTACGATGGTAGCTAGTAATTTTGATTTTGTGTTATAGCTAGTACTATTTATTAGTTAGTAAATGTAAGACATACCGGTAATTTAATTCTCAATTATATATTTGCATGGAATAATTTATGAGTGGCTAGTAATTTTTATTTGATAGTCAAAGTAGCTAGTAATTATTCACTAGTTAGTTTTATAAATTTTATACAAAATATAGGCAGATGTCAAAATAGAGTTTTTACTTATTTTACTTATTTAGGCCTATTTTACTTATTACTAGATTTATTTATCTTTTCATTAATTGCGAGAATATATTGATGATATGGAAATTGTCTAAATAAAAGGGGCACTACAAAATTTCTTTTGTAATTTTGAGATCACTAGCTACCTTTAAAAACACTACTGGTAGCAACCATAATAAGAAATACTAGCTAACCTCTCTCAGAAGGTGAAAAATTTATGTTCTAGAACAAAAAACCATCTTGATAATATCCATTAACATGGTCCAAAATATTATTTTGTAATTTTAAGATCACTACTGTAGCTACCTTTAAAAACACAACTACCTTAATAAAATAAATTGGTAACATCTCTCAGAAGGTGAAATTTATGTTCTAGAACGAAAAACATCATGATAATATCCAATAACATGGTAAAAAATTGATCAAAAATTAGGTACCAAAAATTTGGAGTTGTAATTTTTAAAACAGTAGCACCTAAAAGAAATCACTAGCTACCATAAAAAAAACAATAGCTAACGTCTAACAGAAGATAACATTAATGTTCTAAAACAAAAAACCTCAAGATAATAGCCATTAACATTGTCAAATAAATGGTCAAAAATGGTACCCATAACATAGTAGTGCCCACAACCACCCCTCAATTTGTTTTGTTTTTAAAGCTAGCTAGGCTCTAGTTTTTAAGATGTTTTATAAAAAGAGGTTCTAGACCAAATAAATTTGATAATTTTTAAAGATATAAAATATAACAAAACGTATAGTTCGCCTAGCTAAAATGTTCACATTTTATTCACATTTAAAAAATTTACGAGATTGGTAAAAGACATAAAAGACATTGGTATTAGTTGGGTATGCGTTATTTAGAAAAATTAGGTACTAATTAGGTACTAAGTGTGGACGCCATGCTGTACCGGCTTGTGTTCTTATCTGGGTGAAATTAAAAAATAAACATTATTTCTGGCTTCCCGACTAAACATTAGCAGTACATTTTGATTGTTAGAATAGAATAACCCTAATTAATTATCATTTTTGAATCTCAAATAATTATGCCTTCAAATAAAAATAATGAAATAAGTGACGCTTTTGTATTTCAAAGGCATAATTTAAAGGTCACCAAACGACTTGGTAAGGGGAATTACTCAAAGGTTTGGTTAGCTGAAGACCTCAATACCTCGGAAGCATTGGCGGTAAAAGTTATTGATCGGGCCAAAACATCGGACGATTACGCCAATAAATTTGTCCCCAGGGAAATATGTTAGTTAGTTAGTTATATTGTAAAGTACTGTCCCGTTTTATGGCAGTTATATATGTTGGTTAGTTAACAGCTAAGTTATATTGTAAAGTACTGTCCCGTTTTATGGGAAATAGGCAGGATAATACATAGGCTGACGGGATAATACATTACAAACTTGTGTTGGCCTAGTATACTACAATAATATACAGTACTATTAGTTGGTACACTGGGAAGAGCTATTCAACTGGCGGGATAATACATTACAAACTTGTGTAGGCCTAGTATACTACAATAATATACTATTAGTTGGCACACTGGGAAGAGCTATTCAGCTGGCGGGATAATACAATACAAACTTGTGTAGGCCTAGTATACTACAATAATATACTATTAGTTGGCACACTGGGAAGAGCTATTCAACTGGCGGGATAATACATTACAAACTTGTGTAGGCCTAGTATACTACAATAATATACTATTAGTTGGCACACTGGGAAGAGCTATTCAGCCGGCGGGATAATACATTACAAACTTGTGTAGGTCTAGTATACTACAATAATATACTAGTGGACACACTGGGAAGATCCATTCAGCCGGCGGGATAATACATTACAAACTTGTGTAGGTCTAGTATACTACAACAATATACTGTACATATTCAAATGTTGTCCAAGTATTGCCGTGTGTATATAGTTTCTTGAGTTATTTTTATAATATAATATATGTATCGGAAAAAAAAAAAAAATTAGTTGGCAGAATTACAAACTTGTGTAGGCCTAGTATACTACAATAATATACTATTAGTTGGCACACTGGGAAGAGCTATTCAGCTGGCGGGATAATACAATACAAACATGTGTAGGTCTAGTATACTACAATAATATACTATTAGTTGGCACACTGGGAAGAGCTATTCAGCCGGCGGGATAATACATTACAAACTTGTGTAGGTCTAGTATACTACAACAATATACTGTACATATTCAAATGTTGTCCAAGTATTGCCGTGTGTATATAGTTTCTTGAGTTATTTTTATAATATAATATATGTATCGGAAAAAAAAAAAAAATTAGTTGGCAGAATTACAAACTTGTGTAGGCCTAGTATACTACAATAATATACTATTAGTTGGCACACTGGGAAGAGCTATTCAGCCGGCGGGATAATACATTACAAACTTGTGTAGGTCTAGTATACTACAATAATATACTAGTGGACACACTGGGAAGATCCATTCAGCCGGCGGGATAATACATTACAAACTTGTGTAGGTCTAGTATACTACAACAATATACTGTACATATTCAAATGTTGTCCAAGTATTGCCGTGTGTATATAGTTTCTTGAGTTATTTTTATAATATAATATATGTATCGGAAAAAAAAAAAAAAATTAGTTGGCAGAATTACAAACTTGTGTAGGCCTAGTATACTACAATAATATACTATTAGTTTCCACACTGGGAAGATCTATTCAGCTGGCGGGATAATACATTACAAACTTGTGTAGGCCTAGTATACTACAATAATATACTATTAGTTGACACACTGGGAAGATCCATTCAGCCGGCGGGATAATACATTACAAACTTGTGTAGGTCTAGTATACTACAATAATATACTATTAGTTGGCACACTGGGAAGAGCTATTCAACTGGCGGGATAATACATTACAAACTTGTGTAGGCCTAGTATACTACAATAATATACTATTAGTTGGCACACTGGGAAGAGCTATTCAACTGGCGGGATAATACATTACAAACTTGTGTAGGCCTAGTATACTACAATAATATACTATTAGTTGACACACTGGGAAGATCCATTCAGCCGGCGGGATAATACATTACAAACTTGTGTAGGTCTAGTATACTACAATAATATACTATTAGTTGGCACACTGGGAAGAGCTATTCAACTGGCGGGATAATACATTACAAACTTGTGTAGGCCTAGTATACTACAATAATATACTATTAGTTGACACACTGGGAAGATCCATTCAGCCGGCGGGATAATACATTACAAACTTGTGTAGGTCTAGTATACTACAACAATATACTGTACATATTCAAATGTTGTCCAAGTATTGCCGTGTGTATATAGTTTCTTGAGTTATTTTTATAATATAATATATGTATCGGAAAAAAAAAAAAAAATTAGTTGGCAGAATTACAAACTTGTGTAGGCCTAGTATACTACAATAATATACTATTAGTTTCCACACTGGGAAGATCTATTCAGCTGGCGGGATAATACATTACAAACTTGTGTAGGCCTAGTATACTACAATAATATACTATTAGTTGACACACTGGGAAGATCCATTCAGCCGGCGGGATAATACATTACAAACTTGTGTAGGTCTAGTATACTACAATAATATACTATTAGTTGGCACACTGGGAAGATCTATTCAGCTGGCGGGATAATACAATACAAAATAACAGTTGATATTTGATTACTTATCTGGGATAGAGTGAGTTGATATTTGATTACTGTCTGGGATAGAGTGAGGGAGTAATAAGCTTGGCAAATAATATACTTATCTGCAGTTTGGGCCTATCCATTCAATCAAAGTAGTGGTTTCCTATGCAGGCCTTCATGAGCACCAGCAGCTGGTGTTTCTATCATTGAGTCTATGACAATTTTCGTGGTATGGGGCTATTTTTCGAAATAAATAAAAGACACTTAATACTTATTGACACTAATGACACTTAATAATTTTTTTAGAAACTGTTTTTCCACATCCTGGGGTTGAGCTGCGTCGATTGATATAACTTTCATTGACGGGCGAGCTTAGCTTCGGAGGAGTTCACCCGACATAGGATAGATAGATAGTGAATACTTTTACAGTAAGAAGTCCTAACGGTCTTCTAATAATATAGTAAACTTATTGAAAGGTCAATAATTATGTGCCGCCTTCTGTTTATTAACTCTTAGAGAACATAATAAAGGTCATTTATGTGATATACATTATTGATGTATATACATTATTTTAGTGTAACTTGAACGAAGACATGGACAGTTGAACAGTAGTGGTCTGAATCTTTCGCGTCTTTCGCGGTGCACCGCCATCTAGTACAAATAAATTATTTTAGAGATTCCGGTCTGGACTTATTGCAAGTTAATATGTGTTACATTTTTTCAGCTGCCATCAGTTATCTGAAGCATCCGAATATCGTTAAAGTAATCAAGATCAGAATGGCCGCCTCTAAAATATACATATTTATGGAACATTGCCTGAAAGGAAATACTTTGGACTTTATCTATGATTTCGGCAGAATTCCAGAACCGATGTGTCGGATTTGGATTCACCAAGTTGCCAGTGCGTTACAACAAATACATAAACTTGGATATGTGCATAGGTAATTAATTAATTGTTGTAATGTGCGTGATTATGAGGGTAACTTGTGTTTGTCAGGCATTACTCAATATTATAAAACGTAAAGTAGGCCTACAGTAAAAGGACCCCCGGAGGAAGAACCAGCTGAAACCAAAACGGAGGCTACATTCCAAAACGGAGGCTACATCCTCGATCACGAAGCGACCATAATCAGCTGGAGAAGGAACTGGTGTGAATAATGGAGATTATTTAATTAATTAATTTTATATTATTATTTCAGAGACATAAAGTGCGAGAATCTGCTGATTGATGGATACTGTAATGTTAAGGTTTCCGACTTCGGTTTCAGTCGACGATATCGGCCAACTCGCGACATGCCGTGCAGCACATATTGTGGGTCTGCAGCATATGCGGCACCGGAGATTCTACGATGGACGCCGTACGATGGACGAAAGGCTGATGTTTGGGCTCTTGGGTGTGTTGCATACATTCTGCTAACAAAAACAATGCCTTTCGGACAGGTTTGTCAATGACATATGACTTGTTATTTATGTCTATGTAAATTGCACCAAATACAAAAATTTAAATATAAAGATCTTATTTAAAATTGTTAAAGAAATCAAATAAAATTACATAGGTGCTGAATTACAATGTAACGTTGGCAATGCTGTCCAGTGAATGTAACTTTTTTAGGATAACGGTATAATTAAGTATAATACATACACCTACTGTATGTTCTACTAACAGCGGGCCATAAAGTAAGTTTATACTTCCCTAAATACCAAGTTTTTGTTCCAGAAATAGGCCTGCTATTCACTCCCACTACAGAGCGGTCCAAAAGAATGGGAGGGAAACTTTAAAACAATTTCCATTTCGGGATTTACGTCAATTCTGGCTAACACATACATAATATTTCAAATGATAGGCCTAAGGAGGAGCATAAGTTACATAATTCGCACGGTATTCTAACCAAAATATTAAACGAAAGTCAATACCGATTGTAGTTTTTCTTTTGTATTAAAGTAATCAGCTGTATTTTGTTGCGTCGATTTTCCCTGGGTGTTTCCCTAGGAAGGATGGATTTTGAGTCAGTGAGTAATGGCTATCTTTGTCAGTATTTGTTTTACTTACTTTTATATCCAAAATGCGAAAGTCCTATACAGCTATTATTTTCATTCTTCATACATTTTTAATAAAATAAGTAATGTGATTAGGGATTTTCAACTACAAAGATTCTAGTGGAACATGTATCAATTTATTATCTCTTAGTATTAAGTATGCATACCCTGTAACGCGGATAAAAGCGCAACCACAACACGTGCAATTAATTACATCAGCTCAAATCATTGAATGAACTTGGAATAATGGTTTACAGATAATGTATTGTGCATTATGTCGAAAGCAACATTGACAGGATTACGGATGACTAGTTTGCTTTATCGCATTTATAATCTACTCAATCCCAACTTTTACGATAAATGTTATCCGTTCAAATGCGATAAGCAAGGCGCCTTAGCCTGAGTACAGCAATAACGAAGCGAGGCGCCTTAGCCTGAGTAAAGCAATAACGAAGCAAGGCGCCTTAGCCTGAGTACAGCAATAACGAAGCAAGGCGCCTTAGCCTGAGTACAGCAATAACGAAGCAAGGCGCCTTAGCCTGAATACAACAATAACGAAGCAAGGCGCCTTAGCCTGAGTACAGCAATAACGAAGCAAGGCGCCTTAGCCTGAATACAACAATAACGAAGCAAGGCGCCTTAGCCTGAGTACAGCAATAACGAAGCAAGGCGCCTTACCCTGAATACAACAATAACGAAGCAAGGCGCCTTAGCCTGAATACAACAATAACGAAGCAAGGCGCCTTAGCCTGAGTACAGCAATAACGAAGCAAGGCGCCTTAGCCTGAGTACAGCAATAACGAAGCAAGGCGCCTTAGCCTGAGTACAGCAATAACGAAGCAAGGCGCCTTAGCCTGAGTACAGCAATAACGAAGCAAGGCGCCTTAGCCTAAATACAGCAATAACGAAGCAAGGCGCCTTAGCCTAAGTACAGCAATTTCGAAGCCATGCGCCTTAGCCTGAGTAGGTACAGCAATAACGAAGCAAGGCGCCTTAGCCTGAGTACAGCAATAACGAAGCAAGGCGCCTTAGCCTGAGTACAGCAATAACGAAGCAAGGCGCCTTAGCCTGAATACAACAATAACGAAGCAAGGCGCCTTAGCCTGAATACAACAATAACGAAGCAAGGCGCCTTAGCCTGAATACAACAATAACGAAGCAAGGCGCCTTAGCCTGAATACAGCAATAACGAAGCAAAGCGCCTTAGCCTGAGTACAGCAATAACGAAGCGCCTTAGCTTGAGTACAGCAATAACGAAGCAAGGCGCCTTAGCCTGAGTACAGCAATAACGAAGCAAGGCGCCTTAGCCTGAGTACAGCAATAACGAAGCAAGGCGCCTTAGCCTGAATACAACAATAACGAAGCAAGGCGCCTTAGCCTGAGTACAGCAATAACGAAGCGAGGCGCCTTAGCCTGAGTAAAGCAATAACGAAGCAAGGCGCCTTAGCCTGAGTACAGCAATAACGAAGCGCCTTAGCTTGAGTACATCAATAACGAAGCAAGGCGCCTTTAGCCCGAGGACAGCGATAACTAGAATGTTATTGTGTACTGTAGTCTGGATCTCAATGTAATCAATTTCCTGACAGGCCCCATTATACGCTTTTCCTTTTGTATGTGTGACTTTGAAATACTGCAATGGGACACAATTCCAGTGCAAACTTCCATTAATAACACTTCAATTTTATGTTTAGAATGAGAACAAAGACAGTGTTCTACGAATACAACGGAGAGTAGAACATTTTGTCGGATATCATATAAATCCACCCGTATCGAAGGAATGTCGCAATTTCATCAACAAATTATTGGTTCTGGAGCCGAAAAACCGACCCAGCTCCGAAGATCTTACCGAAACACCATGGTTACGGGAAGTAGCCGGCAACGCCTCTAATTCTATAAACTACATGAAATTGCTGCTATCTACAGGAGATCTGACCCCCAAACAACGACAAATATTACTGACAGTGAATGGGCTACACTGATTTCCATTAGGTATCTTAAAGTCAAAGAGATCTTATAGCAGTAGGCCTATATGCCAGGTACATATACAGAGGTGTAAACGCCGACAACCGGCCGACAACATTCTAATTCTAAATGTTGAAAAATGTTAATTATTATCAATTGAGGGAAATGAACATGTTACAGTGGAAGTTAATTTTAACCAAACATCGTCATTACAAGTACAACAGTTTCATTGTTATGATGTCGGCCGTCGGGTGTCGACGTATCGTTTACACACCCTACAGTCAGGCACGTATCCAAGATTTTTATACGGTAGAGTCCCAGATCTCGAATAATACATCACTTCTACATCATGACCCATAATATGATACCGTAATATGATACATAATATGATATAATATATGGTACCACTTGGAACCAGTTTTCCTTTTTTTAAATTATTTGAGTTTGTAATTTGTTCTGATTTTGCGATAATTTTCAACGGTTTTACTGCTGTTGTACCGTGTCTTTGTTGCAATTATGCATGATTGTTGATTTGCTAATACTATGTAATTTGTTACTAACGTGACTGTGTTATTTATACTGCAGTAAGCAGTACTGTAGGCCGGCTCACCGGTAACATCCCGTGGGATACATAATGAAGTAGAGGGAGAGCTGGGACGCACCTGCTGAACGCGGGGGGTTTTTATATGGAGGATAACAGATGCGAGATTATACATTCATAAAGGGAAGTATGAGGCCGTTTTTCTAGAGCACTATAGGGCAGGGACTGTAGTTTTAGGGGGTCCTAAAGCAAATGGGTTTTTGGCAACAGCTGTACACCATTGACAGACCGGAAACACCTTCGATATTTTAGTCCAGCCAAATACCAATCCTTAAATCAAAAATCAATCCTATAAATTCACATCATTGCGAACCATTGCTGATGTCGTCCGAATAGTAGATTACAGATTGTAGCTAGTCGGTTTACACTCTTGTACCCTCAGCCTTTTTCCATTTATTCCATTTTTAAGCAATGCTTACTAATGCATAGGCCTACTAATTTATATGCAATGCCAGTAATTCAACCTGGGAGCCAGGAAAGGGGCAGCTAGAGAACTCAACGGTGTTTCAATAATGCACTTATTGGAATTCGCATCTCGCATCTCTCCCGTCCCGTCCCGTCGTGTGCCTGTGTATGTCAATTCCTTCGGATTATCTCTATATTGATGTTGTCAAACTGATTAAAAAACTTGAGGACATGTTGAGTATTTCCAATGCAGTTTTGACTATAAATATTTTTCGTTCAATCCGTCATTAATTTTTCGGATTACATTAGCATGGGAAATATAAAATAGAACCCTCAGCTCAGTGTGAACGCGTGAACGCCCAGTATATAGAAAGTGAAAATAGGCCAACGTTTGGCGTCACCCGATAAACTATAAATGTGAATTTGGCATCCCTGGCACTTGAACATGATATTATGATGAATATATCCATCCTCCTTGATGTAAACTTTTCCATACTTCTTCTACTACTACTAGGATCGGCATGCTGCATTGCAGCTGCATTTTTAAGAATGCTGTGCCGGCTTGTTTCCCACATTGCGCCGCCACAACTCCCTATCACCCATGACATTTGCTAGATCATCCGCATCTTCAAGGCCAGTGTCCTTTAAGATGCGTCTCAAGAAAGTCATGGGCTGTCCACCATGCTTATTCACTCTATGAGGCTGCCAAAGTACAAGATTATGCACTGGCTGGTCCTCACGGCGAAAGCAATGTCCTGCAAAGCGGATGCGATTTTGTTCTAGTGTCAAGCTTGGGGGAACCTATGAGACACATCCAATGTTACATAGTGTCTGGTTGGAGATGTGTGCATTGTACTTGACATATCTTCATCACTTCCTCGGTGGGATAAATATTTCTCCATTTGACGCAACACCGCCGCGGCCGCTATGAGGGAGGTGAATACCGCGGCCGCTCCTAAAGCCGCTGGCCATCGCTAACTATATAGGTTAACTTGGGATTCTGGGGGACTTTTCGATGAAGGAAACGACCAATTTATTTTATTTTCGCACCTGGGGAGCGGCTCGGAATTCTAAGATATTAGCCACTCTAACATTAGCAAATCTATCCCCTCGACGGACACGGCGGACAAAAAACCGTCATTTTTTCATCAATTTTAACAATTTTTTGAAAGGCGCTCTACAGTGGCTCGAAAAAACCCTAGGTTATTGCTTAACCGACGCCGGGATACGATAGAAGGGATTAATTAGTGAATTCGTTTTTTTTTTTCAAAAAAGATTACCACGCCTTTTTCCCGAAATTGTCCGTCAAAGTTGAAAAAACGGACAAAATGGCTTTGCGGGATCCACTCTAACTCGGCTAATATTAATCGTACGGGGACGAAAGTAACGCGGCTGGAAAGGGGAAGAGTGATACTACCTTTGTATCGAATGGGGGTAAGATATTCATTAATATTTCGGGTGGAAAAAGGGGCCGTAACTTTGTCCGTTTTTTCCATCTTTTTTACATAATTAATATTTCCAAAATTTTTAATTCGACAGCGCTAGTAGGAATCTGCCAATTCTTTTTCGGAAAGCGTAGAAGACCACAGGGGCTACATTCCTATCGAATGGGGGTACAAAAAATATGTAGGCAAAGGGGTCCAAAAAGGGCCAGAAAATAATAAAAAGTTTATAACTAACAACTTTTTTATTTTTGACTCTTGAAGGTTTAAAGTACATTTTATACGGTTAATATCGATACGGGGAATCCAAATATTCGATTGGTTTTGCCGCGCAAATGATATTAAAAAAATGAGTGCCCAAATTAAAATTTCACGCTTCAAACTCGCTTCGCGGGAACTCGTCTAGCTCGAAAAATACATAAGGTCTGGGAGACTTATTTAAACAGTCTTATAGAGCGTCAAATTATCTATCTTTCAACGGTAGTTACAGCGCCATAGCTATTATATAACTGGAGCGGCAGACGATCGTACTACTTATATATACTCGATATACTACTTATAAAAAAGGGACGAAAAAATTTTTTTTTAATAAATCGCCATTACATTATAATTTAACTTTTTGCGACAAAAGTTCCTGTAAAATGTAGCAAATTAACTCCACTATCTTTTTTCTTAACATTAATAATTAAAATAACGAGTTTTAAGGGTCGAAAAATATCGTGTAATTTTGGCCCTTTTTTTCATTTTTTTTGGGGCCAAAAATACCCCCTCTCAAAAGATAGAAAAAAAAATTACGGCAAAGAATATACCAATTTTATTGAATTTGGAGCACCAGAACCGAAGTTAGAGCGAATTTAGTCAAAAATTAAAAATATTTTTTTTGCAAAAAATTAAGAATGGTCAATATTGGGTTTCGAACCCACGAACTTCTAGACTACGTGACCAAGAGAATTCGAAATTTTCGAGTGATTATTTTTAAACATCAATAACTTCTGTTCTACAGGACCGTTTGATCTGAAACTTTTTTCATTGGATAGAGGATAGATTGTAGTGTGTGAAATAGGATACAACTTGGGAAAAGACGCATGTGCACTTAGTGCATAATGCACTTAAAAAGTACACATTTTTTCGATATTTTAAACACTATTATTTCCAGTTCTATTCATCGTAGAATGTTATTTTTTGGATTAAAATGTAGTTTGGAGTGATATCTAACTATAATCGTAACATTTATTTAACTTTTTATGTATATAAAGTGATTTAAAATGCCCATGAATATGGTCCAAAATCGCAAATCCAGATTTATTAAATTGGATTTTTTACACTTTTAGTGACTGACACTTGATCATACACCAGCGTAGATCGGTAGAGGATAAACATAAGTTTGTTAAATAAGAGCCACCATTACGATCTGCTAAAGTGAACTTGTACAAATAAATGTGCAAAAGTGCAAATTTTTTAATAAGGTCAAATTATATAGCATTGGGTTCTTTTCTTTGCAGATACTTTATTTTCATATTAATATGTTGTTTGGCTCATACTGAGCGCATTAGGGATAAGTGTACAAATAACCGGCCCTTATTAAGGCTTCGATTGGGAAAATAAATAAAACATAAGGTTGTAATATTCTAAAAAACCAGTGTGATATTAAATGCACTTTAAACAATAAATAGAGATCAATTAACAAATGGACCACACAATAAAAAACTCGCACAATTTTGTACTTATTATATTGCTTCAAATTAATTCAACAGTGGATATTTGGGGGAAGGGGAAGTTACAGTGTGCATTCGGGGGAAGTTTGGTGAACTGCATTTATGCAGTGAATCCAAACTTCCCCCTTTGAGATATCATATACTTAAGACATGCTAGGTTGTCAGGGTAATAATTGTTACTGTCACACTTTGCTTCCATTTATCCTATCCTTTATTATTACCCCAGTCAGATAAGAGATAATAATCAGTAAAAACCAAACTAAACTGTCGTCTTTCATGCAAACAAATTTCTAATTAAAGACGGGTGAATGACCATGACCATGGAAATAATTTTAAATATAATCGTATATCAACTATTTGGGGAGGTTTCCAAACCCGAAAACAATTATTTCGTTACATATAATATAGTAAATAACGTTGTATGTTCTTCTTCCTCTCATAATAAAATATAAATGAAATATCTCTGATCGCTGTGCCCTGAACATTTCACAACCAAAATGTTTCAGTGTGAAAAGTGTAGGCCTACCACACCCCGCCCAAACAGCCGCAAACGCATAGCCAACAAATTTATAAAAAGTTTACATACATGTTGTGTTCATGACGAGATGAGTGAAAATTGATCGCGTAATATAAACTAAAAAATTGAGAATCGGGCCTGGCTCTTCTCCACTTTCTTACCCAATGGAAATGTTGTTGTTTTAATCTAATATTGGGGCGGCTTTCTCTCGTTTCTCATACCCACATATTCTGGATAGTAAGGTCATCATCATTAGGGGTATGGGTTATTTAATTAATGCAGTGAGTGACAAAATGCACCGACAATTTCAAATTGACATCATAATGATTTTGAGATATAGGCCTAAGTAATTATAATTTGACACCAAATCCAATTGTTTTCGGCTTCCATATTCATACTAATCTACTGCATGTAAGATCAATTCTATCTCGAGAAGTTGCTCCCATTTTAATCTATTTCATTGAGTCTCACATAATGTATTCAATTAGTTTTCCTTTCTCGGGCCATATTATTATTGAATCCCAAAAACGTCCTTGGTAACCAAATAACGCCCAGTATAACGAGTTTAATCTTAGTTAATCTGTAAAGCTAGTTACGTTTCCAAGCAAATATTTGCGGGCACCGGTAAATGTAATTTAAAATACTTCAGTAGGCCATCGTAAAGGATTAACATTAGTGGGGATATCTGTCCGAATTCAGTTAATAAACTTTAATGAAATGTTTGCATCGCAGTACCTGACTGATTGTGATTGATTAATTCAATCTGTATTCACATTATTACCAGCACTTTTTGCATCATCTTGCATGTAACTTAATATATCTTAGATATAACTTAAGCGAACCGTAATGTTCGTGGGACAGAACGTCCACCGTTTCGGAAATTTTACCCGCACTTTTTCACGGGGACATTTCAGTTCAAACTTTGTTTCTTTTTGTCTATGACAATACTTTCACATTATTTATTTCATCTGCCCGGCCACCACTATTACTCGTTTGCAATCTGTGGCGTCCAGCATCACATCGTTATTTTATCACCATCCTCAAATAATTATAGATACACATTTACAACAATAGTTGAATATTTAAGTTTTTCTTTCTGTAAAATGCCAATAAATAATGCCATAACCCACTCACTATAGATATCTATAGGAGGTCATGACAGTAAAATATATTAGTACTGATAGGATACTGTTTACTAATCTGATTATAGTCTTTGTGATCTCTTTAAAGGCCTCCCATAATTGTTTAAGATCATTGCGGCCTAATGGCTCATCGATGAGATAATTGCTGCATCCGCAGTGAGGTTTAATGGCTCATTCCAAAGTAAAATACGGGACATTCGTACACAATTTTGAACTTTGATTGCCTGTACAATGTTATCCACAGCACATATGTGCACAAAATTGTGCTTGAATTGAACTTTCGAATATCAGCTTTGATTTCGCGAAGCTTATGGCGGGACTTGGTCACTTTTGAGAAAACACCAGCTTGTCCAATTAAGGTAAAGTACAGTACGGATTCGTACGAAATGGTTTTTTTTTATTTTATGATTTCAATTCTAAAATTTAGCGAATTGTGCGCAGGTACGGTGTTGAGTTGATGTTTAGGATAAAGCTGTATTATTAAGCTTAAATAAAAATATAAATATCAGACGAATTGATACATTGCTAATTTTTTACAATGTGTTTTGTGTGGTAAAGTATGGCACATTGCTAGGTAAAGTACGGGACCTGTACGAATTTTAGGGTCGAAATGGTCTCTTACACTTAATCTAACAGTAATTTCTGGATAATTAGTGATAATAAAGTGCAACTAAGTATTTCCAACCAAGATATGGATGCAAAATGTGGGGCGACCCACAAATGTCATCTGTCTAATTTTTGATCGCTAATACTGTATAACTTCGTCATTTATAGATGAAATTAAACCAAACTTGGTACGTATGAAGTCTGTCAAAAGTTTGGAAAGAATCTGAGGTTTAAGGAATCAAAGGTCACATATCAGACAGTCTGTCTGTTGGTACCGATAGTTTCAAAATTTTGATAAAAATCGAAATAAGTCCGCCAATCATTGATGAAATATAATATAACCAAACATGGTACACATGTAGTCTGTGAAAGTTTAGAAATTCTTTCCATTTTTCTGAAAATGTATCAATTACTGTACTTACCGATCTTCTTATTAAGTTATTAGTTATTAGTTATAAAGCACGGGACTTTACATGCATAAACTCAAAGATTAGTTAATTGAGGAATGATTCTTAGTTCAAATACATACTTCTACGCTTCTCCCTACTATCACCCTAAAGCATTATAACACTCCTACCCTCCAGGTTTCATATATTACATTAATACAGTGCAGTAATATAATCGCCATTTTAATGGCAATTTTCAATTGGCCGTCATGATGTTTTTGAGGGAGTGGATTATGAAACTAATTGTTTCTTAAGATGACGCAACACAAACGTGCTTTGCATTCCACTGGGTGATTGGGCTGAGTTAGACTACTTCTCTGTGTATAAATTAAAAATTTCACTATTTTTTGGTAAAGTATGGGACTTTACATGCATAAACCCAAAGATTTCTTGACTGAGGAATGATTCTCAGTTCAAATATAGACTCATATTCTTACGGCCGACTATGGCCTTAGAGTATTATAACACTCCTGGCTTCACATATTACATTAATACAGTGCAGTAATATAATCGCCATTTTAATGGTAAAGTATGGGACAATTTTCAATTGGGTGCCATGATATTTCTGAGGGAGTGAAGATGAAACTAATTATTTTATACGATGACGCAACACAAACGTGCTTTGCATTCCACTGGGTGATTAGGCTGAGTTACATTTCTGTGAATAAACTTAAAAATTTCACTATTTTAGGTAAAGTATATGACATCACATGATTAACTTTATCGATTTCATTACAGAAGAATGAAACACTGGTGAAATTAAATGAAACCAAAAAAATTCGAAAATGGTTTTGTTTTTGATTTGGTACATGCTCAGATATGTTAATTTAATGGTCATAGGAAGTGCCTATAGGAAACGAAACTTTTACACACTTTTATTCATATTTTGTGCAGAGCAGGTGCATAATTTGTAATTCGACTATTTTTGAGAAACCACCTGTGTTGATACATTTTTTAGCACTGAATTCATGAAGTATGATAAATTTTGACTTAAAATAAGTATAAATTCAAAGCTACATCTCATTTTTCGAAATTAGTGGGGGGGTTGACCTTTTCATGGAATGAGCCTAATATGAAATAAGTGCAGGAGGCAGAGATATTTTAAACCACAACCACGATATGGGTTCGGAAATTAATATTAATCATAATAATGTAGATAGATGATTGACTCACACTTCCGGCATTGTTTTATTCGAGTAAAAAAACGGTGTTACTGCCAAGTTTAGTGTGGGGTTACTAATACCGGTACATAATCAGTGGGCCAAAATTATATGTATTTGGGCCAGTAAATAAATGTAGCTGTCTGCTAAGTTAATGAATTATCATTATCAACAAATATTTCTATACCATATTATTTTAATAAGGTTTATTAATAAATCATTTTTTTGAAGATTGGACAGGCCGGGCATCTAAAAGTAGATTTATGGTAGTAAATATTTATAATTATGTAAATATATTTATGGTTTAGCTTTGGTTATTATTCTAATAATGACAAATGAATATAGATACGTGTTTTGTTATAATGAGTGATTTAGCTGCTTATGATAGAGTTATAAGTAAGATGCCGCCCTATTACAGCAAGGATGGCTCTCCATATGGCCAAGCCTTTGATTCCTCAGTGACCCAAGCTTGCTCAGAGAACAGGTATTTTCATGAGTTTTCATTATCTATTTTTATTTTCTTTTTTATTACATACAATGCCCCAAATAATAATATACTTTTTGTTGGGCACAGCTTTTTGCAAAGTCGGCAATGACGTTCAGGTGGGATCGAACTGGTGACCTCCGGGTTGGAAGTCTGACGCTCTATCCATTCAGATAGCGGCTCAGGTAAAAGATAGACCTGGAAATACTATCTGATACCTTGTATGTCCGCAATTTACCTCCTAATGGCCTCCCATCTATCAATACCATCATATGCTGCCGCTGTGCACATCCCAATATTACTTTGAAGCTTTAAATAAGACCAAAAGTGACCAAGAATAAATATATATGACGGCGGCCAACAGGCCTTTATTCAACGTCTAAAAGTTTAAATATTATTTAAACCTCGAAAAGCAGTAAAGACACTACCGGTAACTGGCAAGGCAGTAGGCCCTACTTGGTATTCTACAGTAACTACGGTATAAAACAAAGTACAATTATGGGAGGTGGGGGGGGGGGGGGTGGTAATTATGCGGGAGGAACTTTAGTGACTGTCTATACTAAGATGGGGACAGTCTAACTACTGTATAAACTACTGTATAATAATATTTTATATTTTAATGCACCAACAAAATCAAATTAAGCACACAACTTTATTAAGATTCAAATTCTAATAATATACCGAAATTATGTCGGAAAATATGTCAAAAATTTGTCAAAAAATGTGTCAACGAAAACTATGGAACATTTCTCGGAAAGGTATTGGGGGGGGGGGGGGGATATGGGGTGTGTGAGCGTGCATACATTACCAATGTCTTTACCATGTCTCCATACTGTATGTTTATGCTAGGGGACATTTCCCTAATGTACGACTTCTCTGCGAGTTTCCTGTCCGCCCAGTCCCAGCACCGTCGAAGCAGGCAAGCAGAGAATGGGACGGGTATGTTGTGTTGTGCGGGGTGCAAAGTAAGGAAGTGTGTAGCGAATGAGGTCTCGTCGGGGTCTTTCCTACGTACAGCGTTACAGTGCGTTCTGCGGCGGTCGCGAACTGGTCCCACAGTTTCCCCAATGTAGCCCTCAGGGCAAAGTTAGCAGGTAAGGTGGTACACTACACTTTTAGTAAGGCAGTTTGTAATCCCACTCGTACATACAGGTCAAGGGGCGTGGGGGGGGGGGGGGGGCAATGGGGTTGGGTTACTGCGAAGCGAATGAGTAAGTCTTTAATCTTGGGGCCATCTACGCCCAAATTTTGCACCAACTTACAAAATTAAAAATAACAAAAAAAAATACAAGTTTGAGATATCTAGTTAGATAATTACTTATTCCATTGAATTCAGAACCCACATAAACCTCTAAAATACGAGAAATATGTTGTCACAATAAAATCAATTGAACTATTGGATAGATTTTAAAAATTTCGCTGGCACCAAATTTTGCACACAGCATAGCACCGAAAAACACAACTTTGATAAACGTGGTGCAACTCGTATATATTCCATCGAAACAAGAACCCCAAAAAACCCCTATCGTGGATAAAACTGGTTCAAACAATCAATTTACAAAATTGACATATTTCAAAATTTGGTGCATAAGCACAAAAATTTGGCACCCGCTGAAAAAAACAAGTTTGAAATTTGTAGCTTATTTTATATGAATTTCATCTAATTGTGAACACCCAAAAACGGCGGTGTAAATAAAAAGTAGAGATGTTACAATTTTTCATGAAGTGGAATTAAAAAAAAACTGTCTAAAAAAAAGTGCCTAAAGAGGGATAAAAAATGGTGCTATAACTCGAAAACTTCCGAATATTTTTAAAAACCGTTTTCACTATTAGGAAAACAATAGAGTTTTATGAAAAGTCATAAAATTTCGGATTCCAAACTGCGTCTGTTTCAGAGTTATAATAAAACACCACGAGGGCGGGTCATCTTGACCCCCCCCCCCCCCCCCCCCCCCGGGTATAGGGTTAACGCATGGCCGGTGGCCCCCAAGTATTATAGAAAGCCGTACATTATTTACACAATAAAATAACGCACTTGCAATCCGTAAATGTTATGATTATGTAAGTTTGCCCCGAAGTCTCAATACTGTAGCAACATAAAGGCCTAAAAGTGAGGGCATCCATTTTCAAATAATTAGAACTGAAAACAATTTATGCATTATTTAAAAAAAAAGTAAGTATTACCTGTTCCTTCCTCTTGCATTCGCACATAATATATATTTTAAAAGCCGAGGTTTTCCTTGAAACAAATATTTACTATGACATTATACAGTATGATTTACTTTCTTATACTAACCTTGAAGTGATGAAGTGCATGGTTGTTTTGTTGAAGCGTTAGTAGTAATCCCAGTGGCTGTGCGCTTTTATTTTCTTTACAAAACACACATTGATTATTGGCGTTTGTTTTGCAAGATGTCTTGCATTACTAGTAGGGGAGAGCGGGGGGGTGGGGGGGGGGGGGGGGTGTGGGGGAGGTTGAACCGTGAGGAGGGGTGAATCAGGGCAATTTATGAATTTAAAGAAGAACGCTTGGGCTAGGCGTTTCCATGGATACACCATTAGATAGACAATTAAAAACTGCACCTACTGTTGTATTTAGTCCAACTCTGCGGCTGCTTTACTATGAAGGAAAGTGTGCTTTTCCCACGTGTTTTCTAGAAATGATACCGCTGTTTTGGATCACTCCCATTTAATTGATTTGACAATTCACCAATAAATGTGATACTTTTCTGGTGGAGAAATTTTTCTGCTTCAAAATTAGGTATGGATTATTACGTCACTGGTCTGCACTTTTCGTACACAATGCATTTTTCAAAAAATGGAGTAGTGTGGGAGGCTTGAGGTAGGAGGGTTGAATCACTTAGGATGGATGGGGTAGGAAGGTTCGACCACTTCCTATTGGTTGTGGGGCGAGCCACGAAGTCTAGGTGAGCCTTAGCATAGCGGTACAATTAGTGAGCCGTCCGTCATTGTCGTTGTTGTCGGAAATGTTTGAACGCTAATAAGTCGGTCAATCTTTGATGAAATGGAACCAAACTTGGTACACATGTAGTCTATAAAAAGTTTAGAAATTCTACACACAGACAGACTTATATACATGTAGTTCATCTGTAGACCGCCGCTGGAGCGAATTGGCAGAAACGTAGAAGTAGCTGTACTTATATAACCAACCATCAGATTCATCTGAAATTTGGTAGGAGTGACCGATGAGCATAGCTTAAGTAGAAATTATACACAAAAACAAACTTTCATAGTTCCTCTGTCTGCCGCTAGGGAGCGAATTGACAGAAGTGTAGAATAAGTAGCTGTAATAGGACAATCAGATTCATCTGAAAGTAGGAGTGGTGACCTACGATCATTGCTTAAATAGAACTGGTAGAGACAAGCTAACGAAGTAGTAGACCAAATTTCAAGTTCTCGGATTACAGCTTTCTCGGGTTAAACTTTCTCATCCTCGTGCTGCGCGAAGGCCCCACGAACGTGTTATGTTATTCATCTACAGGTATGGATGGTATTTAGTAGGACTAATTGACTAAGCTTGTTTCATTGTTACTTTCTTGTCCACTCGTGGTGACAGGTAGTGAATATAATACTGTAATTAGTTCCATTACTTATTAATAATAAGTACTACTATTCTTAATTAATCATCTTCTAATGCAATGTGCAATGATATACTTCAATGGTATTATTGTAAATTAAAAAACTACAGTTTTTAATGGAGTTAAAATGTTTATTTTGACAAAAGTGAAATGTCACTGGCAGACAAACGCTGAAAAAACACAGACAAACGGACAGAGAGACTAATTTTCATTGACTTATTACAGTATTTTCATTTGATAACATTTCTACTACCGGTACTGTATGTGTGGTTCAACCCTCCTACAATACGGTAACCCCCCTGATTCAACCCTCCTACAATACGGTAACCCCCCTGGTTCAACCCTCCTACAATACGGTAACCCCCCTGGTTCAACCCTCCTACAATACGGTAACCCCACTGGTTCACTTTTACTGTTACGGAAATGAGCATGTTACAGTGCCGGATTTCTAACAACACCAATAAACTAATTTCCCTATTTAGGCCTACCTACTGTACTTGTGTCCACTTTCCCCATTTTTCTCTACGAGACCACTCTCTTACCCTTAACAACTTGTATTTTTACTATAGGACATGTACCACATCATTAAAGATGAGTAAGGCTATAGTTGTTGGTGACGTTTCGGTTGGTAAAACTTGTTTAGTAACGCGATTTAGTCGTCAAGCTTTCGATTCCGATTACAAGGCAACTATAGGTAAGTAGTAGTTATGGTAACCGCTAGGCTAAGGGGTCATGAAATCCGCATAATCACCTTATTGACTTATCAATCAGTGGTATCAGTGAGTGATAACTACAGTAGGCCTACTACAGTACTGCAGTACTACAGTACTGCATCTTCAATATATTTTATTAGGCGTTGATTTCGAGGTGGAACGTTTCGATATTTTAGGAGTCCCTTTCAACCTCCAGGTCTGGGACACGGCGGGACAAGAGCGTTTCCAATGCATTGCAGCGGCCTACTACAGGGGGGCCAATCTAATTGTTATTGTATTCGATCTCTCCGACTCAGATACACTGAATAACGCATTTAAATGGTAAGAACTTTCAGTTATTCGTTTAAAAAACATATCATATTGGAATCAGTATTTTGGAAGTATTTTGATTAAAATTATAATGGTAATAATTGTAATAATTTAAGTGAGGCTTTTTAAAAGTCTTGGTTTGTTCTGTAGTTAAATCAGATTTTCTGTTCTCTTGAGTTTCGTTTCGTTTTAGTTTAAAATAAGTGGGAAATGATTTTGAAAGGCAAATTCCAAACAAAAATGCTCAAATAAAACAGTAGACGAAATTCAATAGAACAGGTTACAGTTTTAATTTTGTTTTAATTTTGGTGATATAAAATGCATATTTTAGTAATAATTAATAATATACTTATATATTTTATTGAGAAAAATTTAGAAAAAAAAACATTTAATTTAGTGGAAAAGCGAATGTTTTAGTGCCAATAAAATTAATGCGAATTGGAAATATCGTAGTTTTACAATGAGTACCGGTATGCATATAATAGTCAATTAATGACTTCCATATTTGTTCATTTTATATACAAAGATAGGCACTTCCACAGGGACTCGAGGAAACAATGTTTATTTTGCAGGTACCGGGAGGCGATGTCTGACAACAGTTCGCATCAACCGTTAGTGTTCCTTGTCGGCACTAAACTCGATTTAGTGAATCCGGAACACTATCAAACCATCGAACTAAAAGCGTTGCGGGTTGCCAAGCAACTCGGAGCCGAATACTGGCCTACGTCGTCGAGAACTGGAGAGAATGTTGTGCAATTTTTTCAGCGTGTTGCCGGACTCACCTTTAATAGATCAGTTGCAGAGGAAATCGCCATGCGGAAAGAGAAACGAGAGCCATCTACCGGCCAAACGTTGAATATAACACAACCTCCGAAGAAACAAAAGACTGCAAACGATAATCTAATATGTTGTTGATATTAATCCTGGGGATTAACACTGATATTATTTATTTCGTTTTTTGTTCGTTGATATTATGATGGTAAAAATGTGCAAAATATATATTGTAATTAAATTGATGTATTATACGAATCGCTATTATATTTTAAATGTTGTTGATAGTGTTAGTAATTATGAGATAATTACCAGTTCTACTAAATATACTTTCTTATGTTACATTTCACAATGCAGTTTTCCCCCATTTGAAGAATACCAGGTTTCACTAAAAACCCAGGTTACGTAAAGGCTGAATCTAACCAAAACAATAAACAAATTAGTATCTGTACAGCTTATGAGATCGAAATATAAAACACTTAATAACGATAAATTTAAAAAATATAAAATTCTTCATGTATAAAATTTCAATTTTCACGCGGGTCCTCATATTATCACCCCATTGGATGAAAGGCTGAGCGGACACCCCCGGGGTTGAACCTACAACCAATTGATTGCAGGCCCGGCGTTCAACCAACTGAGCTACCCCGCCTTTACCTTTCTACTGTATGCATAAATTACGAGCCAAAACGTTCAATAGTAGATATCAGACATGTAAACGCCGATGACGTTAGATGCTAATATAATCAGAATGACGACTTCCGGAGTAAACCGAATGTAACGTTAGAAACGCTTAATTACATTACCAATAAGTGCGCAACACAAGCAAACTTACAAATCGCGGCTTTGATTACAGCATACCGGTACACGGGGATATCAGCATTCAGCTTCGCCGCTGCCCATTGTACCACGTAATTAAGATAATTTATTAAATGCAAAGCTACGAAGCAATACAATGAATATCAGCAAATTAAACGAGTCAAGAAAATCCCGGAGTTTTATTTCCTTAGTAGCCTATAGCTGGACCAATATTAACGTAACCAATATCCAATATTCCATTCGCATGTACACATCGGGCGAGATAAGCTAGCGGTATGGTAGTTCGCTTTATTAAAACGGTAGCACCCAGTGCAAAAATTACCCTTATATTTCCTGACATCGGTGGTGATTTGGTTTCAATATTTATATTATTATTATAACTAGAACGCCATCAAGATGGCTTTAAACGAACCTGTCTTACACAGACTCCAAGAAACAGATGGGATTGGAAGATGCAAACCAATAATGACTTGCATCAACCAACAAAACTGCCTCCCATCTAATGTAATACACATTCGCCTAGGCAAACAAATCATAATCACAATTACTACGATGATGTGTGAAATGGTATCCATATCCGCAACCTGAGAAACGGCCCAAAAGAGCAGTTTATTCTGCGGAGGGGTCTTTTCTGTATTAGATAAATAAAATAAAGAACACTATAATTACAGTATTTATACCTGATACATTCTCAGTTAGCCTAATAAAAACATCGGAGCAACCAATATAAATAATGTACATGTACAAGCATCCTATGAAAGTTTGTACAATGTTCCCTTAAGTCTACCCAACAGCCGTTGGTACCCGGCTGGCAGCCACCCTGGTTCAGTTTTATGGTTTTGTTAGTTTAATCGACAGCTGTTGTAAACGTCCCAGATATACAAAACCTACTAAGCCTTTGCATTCCAATTGAGCTTAGCCTAAGTTGATGACAGTATTATAACGATGACAATTAGGCCCTATAGATACATACGATATATAAATGATGTACTGCTTGACATTACACTAACTGGCTGAATAGAGATAGAACTATAATAATACGTTTGGCATTCTGTCAGATTTCAGTAGTAAGTAACCTCATAATAATTGCTAAATATCAATCACCTGAAAAACATTTCAAGCAAGGGAGTTGTGGGTATTTAATTTCGCGTTCAATAATGTTGAAAATATGCAAATATTTCGAATATCGCACTTCGAATCGTTCCCAACTTTTTTATTCAACAACTAGACAACAATTGATAAATACTTGCGTTTACAATTTTACAATGCATGCAAGTGGTTTCAAGCCATTTGGTGAACATACATAGTGAGTGATATATATAGGTAAATATATCCATCGTGTTTTTGCCGGCCTCAGCTTTAGACAAAAACTACCCAGTCTAAAGACAGGTTCGTTATTAATATAAAATACAACATATGAATGGGAGAATCTTTTAGGCTCGTTAAGCCAAGGAATGCCTGTTCACCACCATGGGTAATCTTCCACAGTAAACCCTTCCACTCTGTTTCCCAAGTTGCCTTGGTTCCCATTTATCGATCACTGAAGGATGAAAGCCAGGGTTGGGCTAGGCTGCAGAATTTAAATCACTGTGCCCAAATAGTGCTGCCCCATCTAGGGATCGAACAAGGGCTTCCTAATTGGAAGCCCAGGAATGTCACCACTAGACCAAGATGCTGCTTGGACACATATAGCTGCTACATATAATAATGTGGTGAAATCTAAAAAGCAAATCTTATTATAATAATAAAGTCTCGAGGGAATGTAAGCCAACACGGAAAGCTGGGCACTCAAGGCGTGGTACTGTTTATGGGCACTCAAGGCGTGGTACTGTTTAAATGGGCACTCAAGGCGTGGTACTGTTTATGGGCACTCAAGGCGTGGTACTGTTTATGGGCACTCAAGGCGTGGTACTGATTATGGGCACTCAAGGCGTGGTACTGTTTATGGGCACTCAAGGCGTGGTACTGTTTATGGGCACTCAAGGCGTGGTACTGTTTATGGGCACTCAAGGTGTGGTAATGTTTATGGGCACTCAAGGCGTGGTACTGTTTATGGGCACTCAAGGCGTGGTACTGTTTATGGGCACTCAAGGCGTGGTTCTGTTTATGGGCACTCAAGGCGTGGTAATGTTTATGGGCACTCAAGGCGTGGTACTGTTTATGGGTATTCAAGGCGTGGTACTGTATGGGCACTCAAGGCGTGGTACTGTTTATGGGCACTCAAGGCGTGGTACTGTTTATGGGCACTCAAGGCGTGGTACTGTTTATGGGCACTCAAGGCGTGGTACTGTTTATGGGCATTCAAGGCGTGGTACTGTATGGGCACTCAAGGCCTGGTACTGTTTATGGGCCCTCAAGGCGTGGTACTGTTTATGGGCTACTACTAGGATCGGCATGCTGCATTGCAGCTGCATTTTTAAGAATGCTGTGCCGGCTTGTCAACAAAATTGCACCGCCACAACTCCCTATCACCCATGACATTTGCTAGATCATCCGCATCTTTAAGGTCAGTGTCCTTTAAGATGCGTCTCAAGAAAGTCATGGGCTGTCCACCATGCTTATTCACTCCATGAGACTGCCAAAGTACAAGAATATGCACGGGCTGGTCCTCACGGCGAAAGCAATGTCCTGCAAAGCGGAGGCGATTTTGTTATAGTGTCAAGCTTGGGGGAACCAATGAGACACCTCCAATGTTATATAGTGTCTGGTTGGAGATGTGTGCATTGTACTTGACACAATGAACCCGGCGTAGCATTCTTGTGAATGTGCCATCCAGAGATTTGGTGTCCTCAGCAGTTAGAGCCCAGCATGGACTCCCGTAGAGGAGTACTGGAACTACTGCTGCTCTAAATAATCGGACCTTAAGTTTCCGATTAATTCTCGGTGACTTCCAAATCCTGGAAAGCCTATTCAAGGCTGCCCATGCCTTTCCCTTACGTATTCGAAGGTCCTCACCTGACTTCCGGATCCATGATCCCAGGTAACAGAAGTCGTCCACATGCTCAAGCATACCATCCTTTGTGCTTATGCTCATCCGATCAGAGACTTGCTGAGGACTTTCAAAGTTAACTGTCAGAATTTTGGTCTTTCTGGAGTTAATAAAAAGACCAACACTAGAAGCAGCATGTTCTAATGAGCTGAGGAGCCGTTGGGCTGCCTCTAATGATTCTGAGAGTACTACTAAGTCATCAGCAAAGTCTAAATCAGTTAGGTACTTGGCAGGATTTCCTCGACTTCTGGAGCCAGTAGGTGGAGTTATCATTACCCCATCATCATTATGATGATCTAAGGACATAGTCAACCACAATAATGAACAAGAATGGTGCAAGTGTGTCTCCTTGGAGGACGCCCCATAACACTTCAAATGGTTCTGTGTCACCGTCAACCGTAGACACAAATGTTGTCGAACCATCGTATACTGATCTGATTGCTGCAATAATTTCATCAGGAATCCCATATAATGAAAGTATGCTGAACATACGTGAGCGAGAGACTGAATCAAAGGCCTTGAAGAAGTCAACAAAGATAACAGCCAGATGCCTGTCTTTCTTTTTTGATAATTCTTCAATTATCCTTCTAAGTGCCAAAATGGGCTCCATGGTCCCACGACCTTTACGGAACCCATTCTGATTTCCACGGAGCAGTCTCTCAATGGGATCCCTGATGCGATTTAATAGAATCCTATTGTATAGCTTTGCAGCAATCGAGATCAATGAGATTCCCCGAAAAGAACCATAGAGTGTTAGGTTGCCCTTCTTGGGAACTGGCACCAACTTATTTGTTTTCATTTCTTGTGGGACTCTTGTTGTTCGGTACATGTCTACTATGATGGGATAGATGAGCTTTAAACACTCAGGTATTTTAAAGACCTCAGGGGGAACACCATCTACTCCACTGGCACGATTGGTCTTAATGCTCTTTGCAGCAGCCTTCACTTCTGCAAAGGAGATATCGCCAATGGGAATATCTGGGAGTACAGACTCAGACATTTTTACTTCTATAAAGTTATCAGGCAATACCCTGTCATTATTGAGGAGCTTTTCAAAGTGGGCTTTCCAACCATTGAGGCGATCGGCTGGTGATTCAGCCTTAACCTTGGTGGTTGGTTGGTTTGCTTTTCCGCCCAGTAAGCAGATTGATCGACTTCCATGCCTGGGATGATTGCCTGCTGTCGTCAGCATCATTGATGGCATCAACCTGTTGGTTTATTAGCTCCTGTAGATTAACAGAGTACTGCCTGTTCAGGGACCTAGATGCAGCCTTAACTGCATTCTTGGCCGCTGTAGTCTGTTTGAGTCGGGACTCTTTCTGCGCCTTATGAAGGTCATTTCGGCACTTCTGAATGTTGTTGTCAGTCCAGGGGGCCCTTTTCCTGTTTCGAGGGTATACAGGAACTGTTTCTGCAGCTGCTAACTTAACTGCTTCTGTTAAGGCAGTATAGCCCTCACAGTGATCTGCCGCCTCAGAGGCAAGAGCCTCATACCTGTTGCTCAGCTGTAGTGTGAAGCTGGATCTCACACTTGGCTGTTGCAACAGAGAGGACCAGTCATGCCGCGGCAAGGCAGATTTCGTTGTTCTGCTAGCACGCAGACTAAGTCTTACCTTGGCCACAATAAGGCGGTGATCACTGGAGAAGGGTCGAAGTGTAAATGCATTACAGTCTTGTATAGAGCTCCTGTATTTCCTACGAAACAGAATATGGTCTATCTGGGACTTGTGACCACTGGGTCCACTATGAGTCCATAGCTTTCCAGTTCGCTTCTTGAACTGGGTTCCAGCCGAAAACAATCCATTTCCAGAGATAAAATCCTGAAGATGGACAGAATTTCGGTTAACATTATTGCTATAGACACAGGGCGATGTAGGTGATTGATGCAGACTTGCATTAAAGTCTCCCAGGAATGTTAAGAATGCATGCTGATCCACTCCATCAGTAGCTGCTTGTAGATTGTGGTAGAAATTTTCCACCTCCTCTACAGGGGCAACACTAGTTGGAGAGTAGCACACAATCAGAACCACCTTAGGAAACTTCTTAGCCAGTCTTCCACCAGAACATGAGAAGTGGCAACGGATGATGCGGTTAGATATTTGGTCTATTTTGTCCAATGCTGCATGTGCAGTTGGATTCATCAATAGACCAATTCCACCATTGCCACTATCATCTGCTGACGCGAGGGCGAGTCGCCAACCGCCCCCCATGTCCTTAATCAGAACCTCATCAGTCTGTCCAGTCTGCATTCGGTGCTCTTGAACACCCACTGCGCTAAGAGAAAGCTTATCTGCCAAGGCAGTCAGCTCACCTTGTCGCATTGGGGACCCGAGTGTTAGGGTGTTTACTGAGGCTAGTCTAGTGACTTGCCTCAGATTCACCAATGGCTTTGTTGGTCGGGGTGGAACATGAGAGTAGCCTCCAACTCCAGAATCCCTCTCCCCATCACAATCTGGCCTCCCTGGTGACCCAGGGTTTGGGCCAGAAAGGTCATCAGGAAAGGGACTCAAAGAATTGTTTATGGGCACTCAAAGCGTGGTACTGTTTATGGGCACTCAAGGCGTGGTACTGTTTATGGGCACTCAATGCGTGGTACTGTTTATGGGCACTCAAGGCGTGGTAATGTTTATGGGCACTCAAGGCGTGGTACTGTTTATGGGCACTCAAGGCGTGGTACTGTTTATGGGCATTCAAGGCGTGGTACTGTATGGGCACTCAAAGCGTGGTACTGTTTATGGGCACTCAAGGCGTGGTACTGTATGGGCACTCAAGGGTGGTACTGTATGGGCACTCAAGGCGTGGTACTGTTTATGGGCCCTCAAGGCGTGGTACTGTTTATGGGCACTCAAGGCGTGGTACTGTTTATGGGCACTCAAGGCGTGGTACTGTTTATGGGCACTCAAGGCGTGGTACTGTTTATGGGCACTCAATGCGTGGTACTGTTTATGGGCACTCAAGGCGTGGTACTGTTTATGGGCATTCAAGGCGTGGTACTGTTTATGGGCACTCAAGGCGTGGTAATGTTTATGGGCACTCAAGGCGTGGTGCTGCTTATGGGCACTCAAGGCATGGTACTGTTTATGGGCATTCAAGGCGTGGTACTGTATGGGCTCTCAAGGCGTGGTACTGTATGGGCACTCAAGGCGTGGTACTGTTTATGGGCCCTCAAGGCGTGGTACTGTTTATGGGCACTCAAGGCGTGGTACTGTTTATGGGCACTCAAGGCGTGGTACTGTTTATGGGCACTCAATACGTGGTACTGTTTATGGGCACTCAAGGCGTGGTACTGTTTATGGGCATTCAAGGCGTGGTACTGTTTATGGGCACTCAAGGCGTGGTACTGTTTATTGGCACTCAAGGCGTGGTACTGTTTGTGGGGAACTCAAGGCGTGGTACTGTTTATGGGCACTCAAGGCGTGGTACTGTTTATGGGCACTCAAGACGTGGTACTGTATGGGCACTCAAGGCGTGGTACTGTTTATGGGCACTCAAGGCGTGGTACTGTTTATGGACACTCAAGGCGTGGTACTGTTTATGGGCACTCAGGGCGTGGTACTGTTTATGGGCACTCAAGGCGTGGTACTGTATGGGCACTCAAGGCGTGGTACTGTTTATGGGCACTCAAGGCGTGGTACTGGTTATGGGCAGTCAAGGCGTGGTACTGTTTATGGGCACTCAAGGCGTGGTACTGTATGGGCACTCAAGGCGTGGTACTGTTTATGGGCACTCAAGGCGTGGTAATGTTTATGGGCACTCAACGCGTGGTACTGTTTATGGGCATTCAAGGCGTGGTACTGTTTATGGGCACTCAAGGCGTGGTACTGTTTATGGGCACTCAAGACGTGGTACTGTATGGGCACTCAAGGCGTG